>VURO01023753.1:20628-30881 GCA_015108175.1 Pelvicachromis taeniatus | reverse complement strand
CAAGTCTTCATGGAGTGATCAAAGTGAAGGCTGCTTCCTGTAGCTGCTTTTGAGAGAAATTTTGGACTTTGGTCCCACAAAACTGTTTTAGTTCGTCAACATTTCGGGGACGTCCTGATTGAACGGTCCTCTTCAGCTCACGTCTGAGCATCTCATCTGAGTTAAGGTCCGTCCGTCCGTCCATCTTCCTGCCGCTTATCCGGGGCCAGGTCGTGGGGGCAGCAGCCCAAGCAGAGAAGCCCAGACCTCCCTCTCCCCAGCCACCTCCTCCAGCTCATCTGGGGGAACACCAAGGCGTTCCCAGGCCAGCCGAAAGATATAATCTCTCCAGCGTGTCCTGGGTCTTCCCCGGGGCCTCATCGCGGTGGGACATGCCCGGAACACCTCACCCAGGAGGCGCCCAGGAGGCATCCTTATCAGATGCCCGAACCACCTTAACTGGCTCCTTTCGATGCGGAGGAGTAGCGGCTCTACTCTGAGCTCCTCCCGGTTGGCTGAGTTAAGGTCATTATATTCATTTGGCTATAAGAAAAAAATGAATTTTCTTATTTTGTTGTTGTTGATTTATTTGTGTGCTCCATTCCATCACTAAAAGTCTGTTCGAGCTTCACGTCGTGCAGCCCTGACATTCGCCTGTAAATCTTATTGATACAATTTAAAAAATAATTTGTCCTCTGAGTGACTCTAAGGTGTCCATGAAAATGGTCTAAAATGTGCAGTTTTTAGTGATCAGTGGTTTCCTTTGTGTTGTTCTAGCATTAAGACCCGTCTGGATGAAGATTTATGGAGCTGTAGAGAAGGAGCCTGAGTCAGGATTACATGTTGTCCTCTTGGTGTGATCTTCACCCTCAGCCTCCGGAGAGTAGCTACAGTGCTGGTTTTCTTCTTGTAGAGAGTTGCTACATTCAGGTTTTTTAACCTTTTTCTGAGCTCCAGCCAATCTTTGTATAGAAGGGCAGACCATGCCCTTCTATAGAAAACCTTTACATTTGATGACTGGCTTTAGCAACTATGTGTTTGTATGCACACAAAAATGAAAAAAAAATATTTTATTTGATTGTTTCACTGGATTAAAGTGGTAATTATGGGCACCAATCAACTTTTGTTTATTTTATTTCCAACGTTTTGGTTTTTTAACAATGAAACCTCCTCAGTCAGGATGCGTAACTGGATTAAAATCTCCTTAAATCTTCTACAATTGCTGCAAATCACCATGAATGGCTTATAACAAAAATATCCAGTGTTGGAAACCCAGGCAAAGTGCATTAAGTTTGAAGTAGTTGAAAACTGAGCGTCTCAGAGCAGGGAAGGTGAGCTGTGATCGCCCCGCTGAGCCAAAGCTGGAGCTTGATTGGTTCTGATTAGTGAATAAATCAAACAGGTATCAAATCAAGCCGGGCCAATTGCCTCCTACTCACACCTTGATTAGGTTCATGCACCCAAACGCTTTCCCCAGTTGAGAAACACTCTCCCTCACTTACAAAACACACACATGCACACACACACACACGTCTACCCTGTAATTGGCAAACTCTCCCTGCCTCAGTCCACGCCAGCTGTAATTAGTGTGCCAGTAACAATGCTTGTTTGTCAAAAAACACACATGTACGCATACACAGAGCTCATCCCATTTTCTCTTATGTCTCAGCAGACACCCTTTGATACACCCACACACGCACACATGTGCACGAAGACACACACAGACGCACACACACATTATTCAGCCTTCCATGACGCCTGGGGCAGTTAGTATTTACAAATCCGCTTGTTTCTCTGTGAAATCTCACACATTACTTCTTGGATTCTGTCATAATGTTGGGAACTACTAAATCTCACTATTTCCACCGATTCAAAGCAGCGTTAAAGGACAGCTTACTGACTGGATCATTGTGGGAGATGTATTTTTGCTCACTTGTTAGTACACAGATTTGCTCAACTGCTTACAGGCGAGTTGTGGCATAACCGATCCTAGAATTCACATCTGAAAACATCGAGTCATTTAGGAGAAAAATGGGTCTTTGATGTCAAACACTGGTGAAAAATGGCAGGCTTCCTGTTTCGTGCTGGCTTTCTACTGGCAGATGGAGCTGGTTTGCTAAATAAGCGGAAGGAAATAGCTGGAAACATTCACTGATATCTAAGAAGAAATTCATTAAATGCAGCCCTAAAATGGTCATAAGATCCGTGACAAATGTACACGGGCTAACTTTAGTTCATATGACAATCTGTATGTTAGATTGTGCACTTAATCTGAAACTCATCCACATGTGGGATAGCTGACTGCACAGAATGAGGGTGACGAGAGAAGACGTGGACATTTGGCTAAAGCAAAATATTGATTCTAAATATTTTTTTAAATTAAAGTTTTCACTGAATTTGGTACAAACTTGAAACATTTAGGTAAACGATGTGTTCAGTTAGCCGGACCTTCACCATCTGTGTGTGTGCATTTAGCTATCGAATCAACCTGCAGCCCTGATCTTTCACTATTATTACAGACTGTTATTCAAAGTAAGGGGGATGCTACACAGTGGTAAACACGACTCGAGACAAGTTTTATAGAATGTGTTGTTGCCAACAACTTCAAAATGAGCTCATAGTTCTCTTAAAATTGTACATCCTCTCACGGTCAACATTTATCATTCATCATGTTCTGCTGTGAACAAAAACTTTGGGCTCATGGGATTTGCAAAAAATTGCATTTTGTTTTTACTTATAAAGCATCACAATGTTTTTTTTTTTTTTTTAAGAATTGTGTTTATATTTTTTGGGCATATAGCCTAAAACCACAGAAATAATGACCCGCAGACTCCATCCATCCATTCGCATCCGCTTATCCTTTTTCAGGGTCGCGGGGGGCGCTGGAGCCTATCCCAGCTGTCTTAGGGCGAGAGGCGGGGTACACCCTGGACAGGTCGCCAGTCTGTCGCAGGGCTAACACACATAGACAGACAACCAGTCGCACTCACAGTCACACCTATGGGCAATTTAGACTTTTCCAATTAACCTATCCCCACTAAGTGCATGTCTTTGGACTGTGGGAGGAAGCACAGACTGTATATTAGAAAAACAAACCAAAATTCAATGTAGACAACATGAAGCAGGATGTGAGGAGTGATCTCACTCCTCACATCCTTTGAAACTGTGGGACACTCTTCAGGCAAAGACATCAAGCTTTATCTTCTGCTTTGCCTCGAAAGAGGAACATAATTTTCAAGAACCCCTTGTAAAAAAAAACCCCAAACTGATGACTGAGAGCATACGCTCATTAGGCAAATGTTTACTGACAGACTTGAATGCAACAGTTTACTTTTTATAACCAGAGGAGTCACATCCTGTGGGCCATTAGAAAGAATGCAGGTGGCTTCGCAAACTACATCCATATAATGTTAAAGGTTAAAGCAGAAAAACAAACTTGTGTTTTTTGGTTTGGACTCAAATAAGAAAACCACTCAACGTTAAATTTCAGTGACTGAAAAATCACCGATTAGGGGAGTTTGGTGAAAGTCAAAGCATGTCTCCTTCAAGGAAAGAATCTGACCTCTTGGTGCTCGAATGAGGGCGCTGGGCGGCGGACAGCTGCTGCAAGCCCAGGGTAGGGCTGTGGAAGAGAAGACCGCTGCGTCGAAGTAGTTTCTGCTTCATGGCTGGCAGGCTGCTCCACTCCACAACAAACCTCAGCACCTGCGGGGCCACACGACACCTCACTTCATATTCAATTTCAAGCCGTAAGTGCAGCTGCTGGGGTCTTCATTTTCAACACAAATTGATAGTTTGGACAGTGGAACCTCTTTAAAAGAAAAACATTTTTTTAGCTTTTCAATTCTGAGAATACACTTCAGCCAAAAACAAACAATTCAAAGGAGACAGTTTTCCAGATAGCTGAACAAAACCCATTAAACCAAAAGAGGGCTGTATATTCTTCCAGCGAAGGCAGGATTCGAAGAAAATCTACCAACAATATAACAAATACCTCACCAGACACCGAGCCCTAATGGACAATTTACTTACCTATATTACACTTGAAAAGGTCCCCCCCCCCCTCTTTGCTATGGATGACATTTACCGTCACAAAAAAGACTTGGGTCAAAATAGAAGTCTTTATATGTTATATGCAGACAGGTTTCAAGCTATCACAGCATGCAAACTCTTGTTACCGATCATTAAATGTTTAAGAGTATTCTTACAGAAACGAATGTTTGAGGTCTGGATGTAAAGATGAACTCATTAAAATAACTTTAATAAGTATATATTTAAAATATTGATTATATAACATATGCATAAAGTGTATCATTATACCTATAGATAATACACGTGATATTTATATAATACACTAAATATTATCCCCCATGTACCTCTGATTTAATAAAAATGAATGGATTGCTAATGCTCTCAAAGAAATGAGATTCTATAAACAGCAACAAGGAAGTTTGTATTGTACCCTACGATATCAGAGACAGAAGCCCAACCATCAGATTAGCAGTCGGGGACTGTGGGGCAGAAGACCTCACTTTTGAAGATCAACAACTGCAATTTTCTTGGATTGATTCCGATATCCGACTTTTTTCAAATGTGACTTGCCCATACAGATTTTTTTGCTGATTCTGATTTTCCATCTAGAATTGACAGCATATACAAGCAAAAATAACTTTTTTTTCAATATTAAATTTTATTTTCATAGGAAATTGAATTATCAAACTTTAAATTCCCCCCAAACTACAGTAAGTTTGATACTAAGTTATGGGAATTTCTCGCACTTAAACAACTGAAAATAAAGTGCTCTGATACTGGAAAAAAAGTACAAACAGTTAACTGAAAATGAGAAGCAACACACATTTACCTTACAGCTTTATCTGGACAGCTTTGACTTTAGCCACTTTGCCTTTGTTAGCATTTTCAAAATGTTCATGTTTTGCTGGGTACGGGGGGGTTTAACTGTCTGATTAGGTCTGATGTCACAAACACTTTTGTTTTGGACCCCTAACAATATTAGCATTTAGAACACTAGCATTTGCAACATTAGCGCTTGCCTACGAGTGTGCGTGGAACTATTTGCCTACGGCAAAGACATACGTAACACTAAGTGGCCGGTCCCTGGTCAGGGCCAAGTATGCTGGAAACTGCTGGCTAATCAATTAGTGCGTCTATTTAATTCAGTTCTGTTTCATTTATATTGTGCCAAATCGTAAGAAAAGTGGTTTATATTGCACGAAGACCCAACAATAATACAAAGAAAACAGAGAAAATCCCAACAATCAAGAAACAATCTGTGAGCAAGCACTTTGGCGACAGTGGGAAGGAAAAACTCCCTTTCAAAAGGAAGAAACCTCCATGGATTCAAGGTCACCCGATCCATTTCTAAGTATAGGCTTTAATAAAGGAAAATTTAAGCCTAATCTTATTTCCCAAATCCAAACTGGGAGCTGGTTCCACAGAAGAGGGGCCTGAAAGCTCAAGCATCTGCCTCCCATTCTACCTTTAAACTCGAGGAACCACAGGTAAGCCAGCACAGCGCCCTAATGGGCTGATGCAGTGCTATAATGTCATTAGGATAAAACGGGGTCCCATTATTAAAGACCTCATAAAAGCATCTCTGCTTTTATCAGGAACAGACAGTACCAGACTCAGCGGGGGGGGGGCACCATCTACTGTGACTGAATTGGCACATATTTTCAAAAAACCAGAATAACAACATTTAAAACCACAAATTATTTTAAAATAGGATTACCGGAAATGCTAATTTTAACTATATTTGTGGTTAGGATCAATGTTATTAATAAACTAGGAAACAAAAATCTTTAAATCTTTATTATAAAATAGCATCACCTCGCAGTATCACTGATATAGAAGTGTAATTTATTTACAGTCTGTAGCAGGCACAAGCTCCAAATATGTCCAAGACTGTCGTATTTTTAGATGACTACTGTAGACCGCATGAGCTGTTATATTGTATATTAATACAAAAGCCATCTATACTAAATTATTGCCCATAACAGAACATCAAGCCGAACATCATGTGCTGGTAGAGCACAGAAACCCTCCTCTACAGACAGACAGTCTTCCTCCTGACAGGAGGAAAGTACAGATGAAGACTGTGGGTAAGCTTAGTGAAATTCTGAAATGGTAATTGTGCTGCCAGGCCATCAGAGGTTAGATGAGAGCTAAAAAGTTGAATCAGATGTCAAAAGTTGAAACTAAGGAGGAGAGTGGGATGCTCTTTCCAGCTTGCAGATTGGCCGAAGGTCAGACAGGTTAATAGGTGAGACGTGTGGGTGGAAACAGAGGGTGCTTTGATTTTCAGTGTGTAGCTGGACAAAGATGTATGATAACGATGCTTTTATCCTTTAAAGTTTTAGTCTTAGTGGTGAAAGATATCTTCTCTATTCTACTCTGTTCTATTCTATATGCCAAAGGCTACAAACACAACAAAGTCATTGGTCCTAGTGGCTTTTGTTTTTTAGGACCCGCATCACAGACTCGATCCTTTCCATTAATCTGATGGTATTTATACACATGTGGAATTAATATGTACACTTCTATCTAAACTGTATGATGGCTACTAAGAAGTAAAAGTCATCACAGCCAGGTTACTAGTACACTGTAACCCATCTGGGTATTACTTTCAACAGAACAACGTCTAAATGTCACATACCAGGCTGACATACACAAACTACGACTGTGCTCTGTCCTCCAACAGTTTCTCACTTCACTAAAATGGAAAATAAGAAAAAAAAAAGACTTATAGGTTCAAAAAATTGGACAAACATCAAAAGCTTACGTACATCTAGTTACCAGAGATAAACACAAACCTCTCCACAACCACCAAAGACATTTTCCTCTCTCACTTTGCACTACAATTTCACTTGTGTATCATATTATAATGTTTATAAAATGCAAGTGCAGGGGCCACAGTGGGCTGGAACTATCCGGAGCAGCGTCCTGGCTACCTTCATTATATCCGATAGGCAGACGTCTGTCGAATAAGTTAATCTTTTATGCGCTGGAGCCTGGTTTGGCTTCCAGGGATATCAGGTGTATACTTGCTCAGTAACAGCAATAACCTCCAATGGCCTGCTTACACCTTCATCCAACACATGCCCTTTTTCTTCCTATCCCTGTGATGCATTCATGGTACATATGTAAATAAAGGCATTGCCATGTTGCCATTGCGTGTTGTGAAAAAGTGTTTTCCTACTTCC
The DNA here is from genome assembly GCA_015108175.1 of Pelvicachromis taeniatus. NCBI lineage: Eukaryota > Metazoa > Chordata > Actinopteri > Cichliformes > Cichlidae > Pelvicachromis > Pelvicachromis taeniatus. The sequence continues at coordinate 23,682 of VURO01023753.1, read as the reverse complement.
TGATTTCTTCGTTTTTTTCCCATATTTGTCACACTTCTGTGTTTCAGATCATCCAACAAATTTCAACAAAGATAAATGAAAAAAGCAAAACCTGCAATTAAGCATTAATTGGCAATACGTTTCATTGTGGAATTTGTGGAGCTCAATCTTTGTAAAAGCAAGTGTTTTTTAGTATGAACATCCTGTTTAAGGTCATGAAAAAGCATCTTCACTGCATTAAGTCCAGACTTTGATAAGGTCACTTCAAAACCTTCATTTTGGTTTTGTTTTTTTTGGCACAGAACTCAAAGTGTTAGGACAGAAGCCCCACCCACCATCTGTTAAAACCTTCTGTTTGGCAGGGCCAGCCAATCAGAAGAAAGTCATTTTAAAGGGATGGGGTGTGGTAGCTATTTTGGCTTATTTCAGACAGCGGATGAACTGAGAGGCAGCACCAAGGCCAACTACGGGTGCAGCTTCTCGGTTCATGTAAATAAGGATCGAGTAGCTTTAGTAAGAATATAAAAGCAAAGAGGTTAACACAGTTTTGTTCAAAACTATTTTGGTTGTGTTCTTTTCACTAAACTGTATTTTAACTCTTCATCTCTTATCTTCAGAGAAAAATGATCTACTTTTCATTAAATACAGATTATCCCAATACATCCTGATTCATTTGCCAGTGTTGTTGTTCTGGCTGTAGGAGTGTTTACACACCACTGCTTCCCCATCCAAGACGTTTCACATCCCGCATTAAACCGCCTGCTTAGTATTGATTGTGCTGGAAAATTACTGGGCATAAATGATGGGTCGGAGGATGGATGCAACTCACGCCTCGGTTTAACAAAGCAACATAAACAACGTGACAGGCGGGGCTTCTGTCAGTAGCTGGTACCGACATGGCAGATTGCAGGATTTAATATTAGCTGGTTGCCGTGTGGGGTCGTTTGAGGCGATGATCTGTCTCCTTTAACAACCCTCATAAAACTGCACTCTTTCTTTTGCTGGTCTCCTCTGCAGCCCAAACCCCCAAACTACCCCCCCATCCTTTTTGTCCTATCTCCATCATCCGCCACTTCCTTGTCCTCCTCCCTCTCCTGCTCTCCTTCTTCAGGCCCTGCAGTAGTGAAACGTGGGCGTCCATACTCCACCTATCTGTCAGGGGCCCAATGGCGCGCTGCTGCTCTTCCTGCTCATGATCAGAGGTGTCATTAGTTTCACATGGCAGTGACACACACACATCCGTTTAATAACCTCCGCACTGCCTCGTGTCTCATCTTCACTGGGTCAGTGGAATTGAAGCGATAGCTCCACTGGTGAGATATGAAACTAAATTATCTTAGTCTAAAATTAAGGTCATCCTTAACGCATCCTATGGGCACACTAAGTGAAAAACTTCTCACTCCACACTCCAGCATATGCAGACTTTTCTATCGTCTTAAATTCTTCGTCTTTGCGATCAATCAAGAGAAACAAACAGTGGCACATCTTATAACCTAGAAGTCAACTTTAGTTTAATTTGCCTTTAAAGTGTTTTAATAGTAACGGCAAATTAAGTAGGTACATCTCCCTCGCGTGAATGCCCCAGTCCACGTACACACCCACACACATTCATGAATATCAAAGCGCACACAAGAGACGCGCACATATGCAGACTCAGCCCGGCGGGAAGGGCAGACCTGTATTCGATTTTCCCTGCGCCGGCTGAAGGCCTCGGGCAGGTCATCCCAGTTGGTTAGTTTGATGTCCAATGGGATGAAACTCAAGTTCAGCGGCGCTCCGTCCTGAAAGATGAGGAGACAGAGACGAAGGAGACAGCCTGAAGCAAAGTTACCACCATCAGTCTTAAAGTAAAGTTGTTACTAATATTATTTCTAAACATCTTTAGCCTGACTTATAGTTTGCTCCTCCACATTTGCCCTTCATCATCTAATATAAAGTGTTTGGAGGCAACCTGCAGTTTTTCAAACATTTTAATTCCAGTTCAGTACGGTTATATTTATAAAGTGCCAATTCAACACAGTCATCTCAATGAGCTTCACATTTACAAGGTAAATAGTGATGAAGAACAACAACCGCTGACAGAACCTGACTCATGGAGGGGCAGCCTTTTACGTGACTGTGTACCTGGATTTTCTCTAACCCCAGTTGGACTAGCCGTTAGCAAATGGTACGGATGGATGGAAAGAAACCCCAAATCCAAACAAAACAAACAAAAAAACCCTCAATAATTTAAAATGTCCAGCAGAGGGCAAATCTTCTGGTTGCTGTAAGGTGTCCAGTAGTATAGAGGTCTGTGGAAAAATGGTCCACTCGGCTGTGATCAGTGAACACTTTTCCAACAAGCGTATGTGCTCAGATGCTACTTTCAAGTCAAACTGAATATAACAGGAAGCTTATTTTGAGAATGCAAATGTAGAGTGAGATGGAGGCAGATGATTTGGTGAGGCAACCCCTAAAGAAGAAGAAGAAGAGGATAAAAGTCAGAAAGGAGTACTGATCAGCCTAACAGCTCATTGGCTAACAGCTTATCAATCTCAAGTTATTGGCTAATGAGCCTGCTTTGTCCCTCGGTCAGATCCGCCCCATACTGGTCACGTGTAGTTTCAAAACACCAAGATGGCTACAACATAAAGGGGACTTCACTAAACAATAAGTGCCCAATTATTGCTACAGCCATCCTTCATATGCTGTATGACGATGACCAAGTTTTCCTTGTAAAGCATCGATTCATTAATGACTTGCAGATCATAATGCACAACAATGTAGTTTTATTCAAATACATATATATATATGTATATATGTATATATGCAGATAGATAGATAGATAGATAGATAGATAGATAGATAGATAGATAGATAGATAGATAGATAGATAGATAGATAGATAGATAGATAGATATTATATACTATCTGTAAATTCCGTGTAAACAGTTATTTATGAGTTTTAAATAACTGTACATGTACATTTCTATGTAAATCATATGCATTTATGTGTACTTATTTTAGCTCCTCACAACTGAGTCCACTGAATGAAAGCCATGAGACACAGCTGAATAGACACAGTCAGAAATACAG
>VURO01023753.1:7599-20608 GCA_015108175.1 Pelvicachromis taeniatus | reverse complement strand
AAAAAAAAAACTGAAAAAACACAAAAAAAAAAAAAGAAATAAGCTAAAAAAAAAAAAAAAAAAACGTAATTAAACTACTATCAACGTTACCAAGCTTCACATGTCATTAAGTCTTCCATTATAAACCGTTTTAAACCTGCCGGGGAATCTTTTCGATATGCCTGCCAACAGTAACAAGGATTACAGCTGTGTTACAGATCAGCGACCATTCCCAAACACAGGAACATGTATCTGTTACTGCAGCCATACGAAGACTCATTCAACTTAACATAAACTGATCTGAGAAACACGAATAACTGTATATATTAAGTCACGGTAAAAACAGACAAACTACATGTCAAAATTTGAAATTTGAAATTTCTTTCTCTGAGATATCCGTTTCCACCTGGAGAGATTTCAAAGCAGAAGAATATTTAAACAATTCACAAGAAGCACATCCTTCCAGAAACAGGAACATCAGTTTTCTTGCTCCAACAGGGACTAAAATCTTAGGTAGAAAGTGTTTTCAAAGCAACAACTGTTCACAGATGCCTCAAAACTTTTTTCCCTACACCTGTGAGACGGCAAGTCTCACCGGTGTATCCTGTAGAGCTGTAGTATATATATTTATATTGCTTTCGTACAGATTGATATGAATATTAATTCTGTATTAATGATCTGATATTTTCTTCATTTTTTCTAGATGTCAAATTATGAAAGAAAATCACAGTGAGATGCAATAAAACTACCTTGAGGTTGTTTTAAAAAGTGCTTTAGGCACACACACAATCACAAATCCAACATTTTATGAAAAATATTATAAATAATAGTAAAAAAAAAAAAATTGCTTTAAAGTCCCAAATTCAGTGAACGGTAACATAATAAACAGTTTTGCTCAGGTGCAGCGCCACAATGGATCCTAAATGAAATAATCAAGTTGTGGCAGAAATGTCGATTTTCAGCTTCATGGAAAAATCTTACATGATTGTTAATGAATGTACAGCCACACAAAATTATTAGCAGTAACAGAAACTTTAGGAGAGTCCAAATCAATCTGAAGTGTTTGCTGCATTCCTGCCCAGTTTTGGAACAACATTTTTTCTTTGGATCTTCTACAAGATCAACTTGTAGAAGATCCAAAGCATGCCACATCATCTGTGAAACATGGCAGAAGCAGTGTGATCCACGGGCATGTGCGGCTGCCAGTGGAAGAGAAGTTTACTGAGGATGCGGCCGCTGATAGAAGTAGCAGGAGGAATTCTGAAGAGTAAACGGCTTTACTCTGCTGAGATTTAACCAAATGCTGAAAAACTGGTGGGACGCTGCTTCATAGCACAGATGGCTGAACAGCAGCAAGACCCACAAACGAGCAGCAACTGATGGCGCTGCAGTGAAAGCCTGGCACAGCATCTTAAAGTAGAAAAATCAGCATTTGAAGATGTCCGTGGTTACTGACTGTATACGGCTGCATCTGAGTATTAGAAGTATTCTTATGTTTAAAATCGCATTAGTTGTCCCATTACTTTGGAGCTGTAATATTTCAGCTCGGTGGATCAGGAGTCAGTTGTTTGCTTTTTGTCGAGCACTTTCCAGAACATCAAACAACGGCTAAGTTGGAAAATGAGCACTTTCAAGTCTGAAGTCGTTGTCTGCTGGAAATGGGTGGACTCCCTACTCCGGGTGGGAGATGAGTTGCTGTCTCAAGTGGAAAAGCTCAAGCATCTCAGGGTCATTTTCATATGCAGGGGAGGAGTGGAGCAGGAGGAAAAGAGATGAACCTGTGCAGCTCCTGCAGTGGTACAAGTAATTAACTGGCTCGATATGGTAAACACAACTCTGATTGTGAAGGTAAAGCCGTCAATTTACAAGTCAATCTTTGTTCCTACCCTCACCTCTGCGCTTCCTCGTGAGGTGGGCGTCTGTGCTCATTTGTAGGGCGAGGATGAGGTCCTTAGCCATTAGGGAGCACAAAGCTGCTGCGCCACTGCATCAAAAAGAGCTCGCTTAAGTGGTCTGTGAATATAACTAGGACGCGCCTCCTGGACACTTCCCAGGTAAGGTTTTAGAAATGCCCAACCAGCAGGAGGTGATGAGGAGGAAAAAAGGGAGATGTGGACCTGAATAATTTAAATTAAATGGATGTATAGATGTTCAGCACTTCATTTAAATCTTGATTTCATTTTCCCATATTAGGTGTACTGATATACACAGGCAAAATACCCCCAAATTATGTCTCTGTCCAAATACTGGATCTGGCAAAGGAAAAAAAATCTGAAGTTTTGGCTAAGATACCCTCAACGCCCACTCACAAGGCACCGAGAGAGGGACCCATAAAAAACTATCAGTGGGTCTGTGAAGCAATAAATAGTGCTCGAGCACACAGTGACACCAGTACACTGCACACAGGCCCTTCATGCTTCTTTGGACGTTTCTGAGTGGCTCCTCGTGTTTTCCTTTCCAAGCAGTTGGTGAGACGTGGGATTCTGCTGCTGACTCACTGGTGTAACCAAAGCAAACAGATACAACCATTCGCCGAGCGTGCTTTGGAGCGAATCACGATGCGGCGCCATCATTGTTTCACTCGCCTGATGAGGAGAAATGTCAGGATTGTACCGCGATTACGTAACTTAAAGCTAAGGAGGAGGGATACATCGCAAAGAACCATGCCGACGCCATCAGATAAATGTTAACTGTGTGTCAGAGAAGGTGGGCGTCTCTGAGTGAACTTTTCTCATTAGCTACAAGAGAATCATTTCTTGTAATGTCGAGCATTTCTCTTTTAGATGGCAGACGTTAATGAGAGGCACAGTCAAATGCTTGTCCTGCACTGTATCCTCCCAGTTTTCACAATCAGGTCACCGTCTCCGGGTGTTTCACACCTGGGCTGAGAATACTGCAATATCTATACTCGATGAAGTTTAGCTGAGAGGAAACACAGTGTAGCGATTCAGCTTAAAGCACCGCTTTTCATGTGTGGAGACGCTCTTGCAAGGATGATGTAAAAAGGTTGTGGATTACAACGCCCTGTTATCACGAGACATGGGAAGTAGAGTTAAATGAGATCAGTGTCCTCTCCTCTCAGAGCTGTTTGGATCAAGACAAGTGATCTGTAAAAGTGGCATTTAATTACATAAAATAACTGCAGACAGCAAGAAAGATGAAAAACTAATACTTCTGAAGTTCAGTAGCAATGTCCACTTATTATAATGTTACTCCAAACACAGTGGTGACCTCATTAACTTAAATGTTTCCCATGAAAGTGCACACTGAGGGTCAATAAGTGAGGACGACCAGCTCCCATCTTATGGCCGACTGCAGGTAATTCACATGTTGCTGTATCGTTTGAATGATTTGATCTCAGAAAGTTTTGATCCCAGGCTTAATCTCCACACTGAAAACTTCACTTGTATTCATCTTCATCTTTTCTGAAGCATTAGGACTCGGCGAGCGTGAGGGCTGTAATTAATGCTGACATTTTAAACTTAGCGTGACAGTTTGCAGCCCATGAATAGCGCTAATAAAAAGCTTCACACGGTTCAAACTACACATGAATGCTTCTTTAGGACTCGTGCTTGTTACAAACCGAGGGACACAGCACTGAAGCCTGTTGAAGAGACAGGCTTGGATCTGAAAACAGTATAATAACAGTATCAATATGTAAATGTTAACAAGTGGACTGCAGGGAGCTAGTTAGCTTGCCAGACCGCTATTAACCATTATAATGTTAGCGATGCAGTTTGTTTACTACAGTGTTTCTCACACATTTCTGGCAGGGCCGACAAAAGGCCAAAATACCCGGATGTGTTGCTCTCATCTATAAAACTCTTAGAGACTCTTAGCGAAATAGCCATGAATTAAACGCTCTTTAGTCCTCACAGAGCCATAGAACAACAGAACAACTATGTACTCCTCCTGTACAACTCCCATGTGGAAAATAAAAAGTAACTGCAGGACCGAAACTGTCTGTAATTAGAAACCGGATATACGGTTTTGCAGCGTTCACATGCAATTAGTTTCATTGTGTACTGTAGCTCATTCTGTACTAAAAGTTTAGGGATTGTCTGCAGAGCAATCAGATTTTTAATTACCAACTTACAGAACTTGAATTTAGTTTCATTTAAGTTCTGTAATCTGGCCACACTTTCTTTCTTTATTGGTTGCCATGGCAATTCCGGTGGTAGCCAAGGAGCTCATTAGTGATCTTGCTTGTTTTATCCACCTTTATTCTAATATATGTTTGAAGATGCCGTTTCTCTTGTGACAGCATGCATGCATGCATTAGTAACAAAAATAATGAGCATTATGAGGAGGATAAAAACACAGGAATAAACCCATAAGAATATACCTCACTGTAATTATAGGTAATCATACCGCAGCGGCTTGGAAGCATCTGCATAATCACTGTAAAAAATAACCACAATAAAGAACATTTACCAGGTTATTACTGCTTCATTAGCACTAACTACTGCCAATTTGAAGACCGACAAGCCACTTACCCTCAGAGTTAACTTCAATCAAACAACATCGACTGTACCAAACAAGAAAGAGGCTGATGAGTGGATTCAGGTAAAAGCCACAATCTGGTTTCAGCTCTCAGAGCTGCATCAGGCATGGAGATGATGGTCGGAGAGGACAGGCAGGAGAAAGGAGAAAGCCTAAAGGTTAATACCTGCCGGCAGTCGGCACATGGATTTGGAGATACAAATCAACATTAGGAAGATTTTTTTTTTTTTCCTCCTCCCGCGCTGTACCCACAGTGCAAAGACGCCCATGTGTTTATTTGGATTATGGTAAAATAAATATCATGGAGAGTCAGGGGAACGGTGGAGCGAGTTGTGCTGTAACAGCATGAAGCAGGATTAGAGCCCTGCTAGATGTGATTGAAAAGAGGCACACTATGCTTCCCACTAACAAGCTCGCGAGGAAAGAAACCGAAAATATTGGTTTCATTCTAACATATGATAATAATAATATTATTATTAAGGAAAAAGTAGTGCGTTTATTTTCAGGTTGAAAAAAATGATCATCAGCCAAAACATAAAAGCCACTGACAGTTGGTTTTAATGATCATCTCCTTACAATGTGATATGCTGCTTGGTCCTCATAGTATTTACAGCACTTGGATGTTACTTTGACATGAACCACCCACCTAAACAATGCTGCAGAAGAAGCACATCCCCGTATGACAATGCATCCCGTCACACTGCAAAGACGCCCCAGGCATTAACCCGGCCTCTAAACTCCTCAGATCGAAATTCCATGTGAGGTACCCATCCAAAGACAGTCCACAGCACCCCACTTTATATTCCACAGAAACCAAAGGATCCACATCCAGTGTACCTTACCTTAGTATGCATATATTAGAATCAGCATGCATACGTTTGATTCAAAAAAAGGAAAATAAATTCAAACTTATGCATTCAATTCTTGCTTTTTAAGTCATTAACCTTCCTAGGACCTGTCGTCCACATATGTGGACATCACATTTTGGGTTGTTTAAACCAAAATACAACATTTTGCTCTACAACGGTCTGATATCCTCTTACGAGGACATTATACTGCCACTGTTTGATCAAAATTTAAAAAGAACGTCCGCATATGTGGCTCTCATTTTTCTCAGAAACAAAAATAAAAAAAAAATCAGGTAATTCTTTGTTTTTACATTGATCAGGTCCCAATCAGCCAAAATAGCAAAGAGAAATTAAAAATGCATGCCATGAACGAGTTCGGGTCTTAGGAGGTTAAAGATGTTTGTGTTCGATCATTCTACCTTTAAAAAAAGGACTGCTCCAAGAAATCATTAAAAGCCCAAAAATGACCATCAAATTCATCCCCACGAGTAAGTTTCTGACCACAGCTTTACGTATGTATAGACACACATACCTATACAGTGGTTACATTTCATGAGTGACTACATCTGACGGACAGATTAATGCCTATCATTTCAAATAAATAATCTTTTAGCCTAGCAGAGCCTGCTCAGTAATATAAAAATAATGTGATGCAATCACGGCGCAGATGTAAAGCTTCTACCTAACAGACGGCGTTATCTGTGGCTTTTTTCACAGAAAAAACTGGAAAAATGTGATACTTTGATACGATCCCACATAGTAACAAGTATCTCAAGATTGGTTCTTTGCCAAGATGTCTGTTATGTGAAGACAAAAAAAAAAAAAATCATCCCTTGAATTAGGAGCCTTTTATGCAAAAAATGACTTAAAAATGAAAATGAGTAAAAAAGCAGCCAGTGTGCGATCACGTGGGCAATGAGCTCCGTTGAAGCAAACTAAACAAATATCAGATGACCCAAGACAAGTTCATGACTTCAATGGCTAGTTTCAATTCTTATTAATCAAACATGTCTGGTTTGTAAAATGAAGCTCCTCATTAGTGTCCAGATGGATGATGAAGAAGTTTTCGCTTCATGACAAGCTGCTACTATACAGAGAGTACAGTATCGCTCTGCGAAGACGATGGCGGTGAAAATGGGAAACAGAAAACCTTTAGGTGACGTCACTGTAGGTACGTTCGTCACTTATACACAGTCTGTGGTGTTAGCATATTAGGCTCAAGTTGCACTGGCTTCAGTTTCAATAAAACCAAGATGATGATAACGTTGAGGCTGTCCAATAATGAAGGATCTACGATTTACACACAGCTTATGGTTAACTGACTCATTCTACTTCTCAAATTCTTTGTTCCGCACTTCTCTGCTGTCACTAATCCTGGGCTGAAACTCCAAATGCACATCGAACAGCCTGACAAACGTCTAGTTACTGAAGTCTTTCCAGATATTTTAAGCATAAAACAGTCATCGATGTGTGCAGGCCCTGACAAATGCGGATTGTTACACTGCTCCAAAATTCAGTCTGTCACATTTAACAACAGTACGAGAAAGGTCTGAGAAATCACAACATGCCAAACTGATCGTAGTCCAACATCCTGAGGTAGTTCCCCACACTCATCTGTTCTTCCTGGTCTTGATGAAAGCCAAAGAACCCACCCACCAAAGAGTAGGGACAGTTGAATAAAACAACTGTTTGCTGTGCAGTAAATGGATATAAAATTACTAATACTCTCAATATTTCTCATTCAAGCCTCAGTGACAAATCTTCCTCTGATTGTGCCTCAAGTAGCCCCCTGTGTGAATACTTTGCCTCGTCCGGGATTATCCCAACGTGACAGCTTTCCAGCCAGAATTCCTCCACTTTATCATTTAAACGACAGCGGGAGACATTTATCTCCTCAGCTTATCGTCTCAGCCACGCGTACATGACACTTGTCTATTGCTGTCATGGTAAGATTCCACTGGCGATTCAGTTCAGCGTCGTGCTCTTCTTCATGTAAAACCCTCTTGTCTCTTATCCGAGCTAGTGGGGAAGGAATTTGATCCCTCATGAATGAAGCAAAAGGGCATTAAGTATCACAACGCGATCAATACAAAGGTCTGTTGGCAAGTGGCACTCGAGGGGAGTGCCAAGAATGCACAGGAGTGTAATCAGAGCCACGCTGCAGTTAAACTATAGCTCGTATTAGCCCGCTGGTGGAAGGAAGCGCCACAAGCTTCGACGGTGAAAGGCTCTAAAAGAACATTTAGCTTGAATACTGAATAAAACACCTGAACTCTTCAAATTAAAGTGCATCATGGGTTACTAATATGCCATGTATATTAGTGCCGAGGGTGCGAGCTCTCCCTGCAGCATTCTCCTGAACGATAGAGTGTCGCCACTCAGACAAAACCTCAGCATCAGGGCTGTTATAGGAGGAAAAGAAGTCAAAACTAGAGTCTCTCTGTTGAAACCTCTCCCTCCAAAGTGTGGCGTGCACCAGCAGATATGTTGTTGCTTTTGCGTTTGGTGCTGTTTGCTAGAGCAGTGAGTCTAAAGGGCCCGTCATTGCAGTTCATAGTGTTAAAAGGTGACTGTTATTTCTGCTGCTGCATGTGTATTTGTTAAAGTTTCCCTTTGTCAATCACATGATTCACTCAGGTTTCCAGCAGGCAGGTTCCAGCAAAATGTGTTTACAATGCAGTGAAAGAGTGTTTACCTCGCTTACGTTTCAGATCAGACAAACTTTAAAATTCAAGAAAGATTACCAGAGTACATGCAAAATGTAGTTTTTAAAGTATTTCCTGATTTACTAAAAAGCCATCCAAACCTGTGTGCCATCTAAACCTCATAACTGGTTGTGGCAGGACCAAAATTAGGATTTTATCAGGATCAAAGCTGTGAGTGCAGTGCCAAAAATCCAGCAGTGTCCTCTGGCGCTTCCTGGACACCTTCTATGTGAGGTTTATCAGCCATAACATCTCCTGTGTCCTACAGAAGAGCTGGAGGGGGTAGCTGGAGAGAAAGAGGTCTGGGCATATCTGATTAGACCGCTGTCCTGTGACCCAGATAAGTGGCAGAAATTGGATAGATGGAAGCTATCGTGACATTGAACTGACTCAGTGATAACAGTAACATTTAAAACCCACATGACTGGTCATACTAAGACCTCCAGTCACACAGACCAGTCAGAGACCACATAGAAAAATGTATATTCCCTGACTGGTTGGCGAAGACGATATCTGTTATTAGATGAAATTGTTGAAAGAAGGCGCTACATCAAAAACCTCCTTGTGATTGCTTGGTTGCTACCAGATTGCCGCGGTTACCTGTAGTTTGTATGGAAGACTCCCCACACTTGCCAACAACTCGTTAAGAGATAACACTTGATGCAAACCAAAGCAGAGAACATGTTTCAAAACTTTAACCTTGAAGAAGAAAAGCGCCTCTTTCTGGTTTGCAGCACCGTTATTCATTTTCACTACTGCTCGATGTTTAGTTAACGAGTGTTTGCAGAAAATTCTGTACGCAAACTATAGGGGATTGCAGCAACCTGCTAGCAACTAAAGCAAACCCAAAGAGGTTTCTAGTGGAGTACGTTTATTGTCCGAAACCTCCAACCAGCTTGGGATTATAGTTTAATGTTCAATATAGAGTTCAATATTTAAAACTGTTTGGCTGTCTCCTTCAGTTTTGAAATAAAATCCTTAGACGACTGCTTTACCGGCTGCTGACAAATACAGGAGAATTGCAGATAAGAGAAGGAAACGTTAGAAGGTGGCTTGGAAACTGGTGGCACTTTATTAAATCATATTGGCAATACGCTGGTAAATCCTAAACCTTTAATTTGTATTGAACGGACGGATATGAATGGATTTAAAAAGCTTTTCTTTCACCTTTTACTCCACAGCAAAGAAGCCCGGTCCACAGAGGCGGGGAAGGTTTCTGCTTTACTATTTTTGAGAGGCAAAAGGAAGATCAATACGAGAGTAATTGGCTGAAATAAACCCTTAACAAATCTCAGCATTATTAATAAAATATTTTTTTTTTCTTTTGTCTTTGGAAGAAATCCATTACTGAGATCGACTTGAATGCTTCAGCAGTAATGCCTGCACAGCACAGAAGAGGGGAAAAGGCAGCATGTGATGGAGTTTGTGTGAAGCCGGCACCACTCAGACCGCCTATGTTACTGGTTTTGGAAAATTTGGGGAGAATCATGCTGGGATCATATCCCCAGTATTTCATTTGAATTAGAAAATAGTTTGTTTCAAACATTTTTGCACTACCTGGACGTGCTGTATGTGGTTTAGGCCTGGGTTATGTCTGCATGCCACACATTGGAGGCAGGACACAGGACGTCCAGTCATTAGTGGTGAAGCACGGATTATATTTGTACTAGTTTTTACAAGCAGTTACCTTGTTAAAGCGCAGGATTGTAATGCTAAGGACAGAACTGAAAATGCAGCAAAGGTCAAAATAAGGTTCATATCAAGCATTAAGATCGTGCAGCTTTCATTATAGCATCTTTTTTTTCAGTTCGTTAAAAGCTCATTAAAACTGCCTTTTATGCTCTTTCCACACTAATTATGCTGTTTCGACACACTGCACCATTACTTGAGGTTTTTTCTTCTTAACTTTGACTTTCTAAATGTTGCCTGGAACAACTGGTTACACTGGTTACTAACTGGCAGTGTCTGAAAGAAAGAAGTACGTCTCTCTTTTTATAACTCTATTATCTGCAGCTCAAACCTGAGCAGATCTTGAAAATAGAGTCATGTTTTATTCGACCCTCAGTTAAACATGACTAGACCATGAGAATATAAGAGAAAACATTGAGTCATACCTTTATGTGTACTTTTTGGCCTTTTAGCTATTTTTTTGTTGCCAAAATTGAAATAGAGAATTTTGCACTGTAGAAAACAAAACAAAACAAAAACATAACCTGGTGCTTTGCCTTTAATTTGGACTTTTGTTTGTGGCTTGAAAATATTTTTATTTTCTGCTGCAGTTAGTTAGCCCGTCACCGTCACAGCATGACAATGTGTTGTTTTTGAGAATTATGCGCACAACAGATCCGAGCCCAGAAAAAGCTCTCTCCCAGCAAATACATGGAAAGGCTGATGAAATTATAGAAGCCGGCACAAAAATGTTCGCAAAACGGTTATAATTAAACTCTTAGCTACAACTCTTCCACAGTTCACACAGAGCTGTGCAATATCACAAGTCAACTGCCAAGTAACTTGCATCGAGAAATGTCTGTCAGAATACAGGTGTTAAAGTCAGTCAGATTCAAGCGTGTTAGAATAATGTTGTATGATGTTGTTCAGTATCACCACAAGTGATGACCCAGCTGTCCCCAGGCGGCTGTGGGTCAGATAGTAACTCTCTTAGAGTTCTTCTTCTTTAGGGTGGTGTGTATTGGGGTCACCACAGAGGATCATCTGCCTCCACATCTCCTTCTGTCATGCCAACTTTCTGCATGTCCTCCTTCCCGGCATCCATGCATATCAGGCCGCTTTCTTCATTTACCCCGTCATCTTCAGTCCCTTCATTTGGTGCCCCTATTGTCACCTTTACACTCTTTCCTTTGCTTTTGCCGTGCTGCCTCTGAACATGCCTTCCTGTACTCCAGTAGCAGTTTGCACTGGCACCGTTTTGGAAAACAGCACAGGTCGAGTCATTGTTAAACCTGGCAGGATCCTGTTGTTCAGCAACAACTTGAAGACCGTGGTGATAGACATAGGTATCACTATGGTCTTCTGGTGTTTGTCCACCACTACTATGTCCAATTGGTTAGCCATCACCAGTTTGTCCCACAGGATCTTATAGCTCAGTCATTCTCAACCACCCTACGGGGCGTATCCCATTTTGACCGCTGCACTGCACAGATCTTCCTGGTATCCTATGCTAACTACTTGGTTATGGTGCTGCATGCACAGTATGCCCTGCCTGCCAGAATCTTCCACCCTTCTGTAATGTGTTGAATTATCTCAGGATCATCTTTGCACAAACTGCACCTTGGATCTTGCCTGGTTTAGTATATCTTGTGCTTATTCCTGTGCTGCCATGATTTGTGCATCTGTGCAGTCTGTCAGTCCAGTCATTTTCAATATCTGGATGATTCCTGCACCCTACCTGTGCTCTGCTGTCCCAACCTCCAATGAAGTCCCCTTCACTTTCTAACAGAAGAATTTGCCCTCATATCAGAACAAGGCAAATCTCCTTCAGCTTCCTTCCATGGATCTGAATTGCCATGGTGTTTCAGCCAGTAAAACCACTGGGTGCTTGACCCCTTACTGGCACCCCTCTTGGTAGATTCCCTTTGTCATTACTGCTTCATAAACAAACAGTTAGTACACCAACCACAGAATTTCCACCACGTTTGTTTTTCGCCACTCATTTGTTTCTCCCTTAGATAACCCAAAATAGAAGACAAGGTGTGCAGCACAGAGTGGCAGAAAATGAAAAAAACGAATGAATCTAACAGCCAGTTAAACACTGACTTGCATTTTAGCTCAGCGTAATTCTTTGGCACAGATGGACAATATAGACAGTTGCAACATTTCCTGTAATGGCACAACCTTGAGAGAAACAAAAATTCTCTGGTTCCCTTAAGAGCTCAGTCTATGATCAAATATGCACAATCAAACAGACAAGCAGCGGTACCTTGGAGTAAAGATATATTCGGTCTGTGTACTGGCTGGCGCAGAACTGCAGGCCTGGGTAGAAGGGATGGGCGTTGTTGGCGTCCTCGCCACCATTGCCCCCATCATCATCATTAGCATCAGCAGCCGAAGACAAACACGGCACAGCTCCGCAGTCTGCAGGGAGAGAGGAATAGGCTGACTAATATCTCACTGAGCATATATTATTGGCTCATTATTGGTTTTCACTGCTTTATTGGTACTCTGTTTGCTCCTCTGGTGATGCAATGAGTAGAAGAGACATTAAACTCCCGCAGCTTTTAAGATTTATTATACTGAGCACAATATTGGGAAGATATGGCATTTGTAGCAGATCATTCAAATATGTATGCATATGCACTAGATGCATGGAAAAACACCCATATATTGATGCTTATTGCTTTCAAACACTTGATTAAGAATCTGAAATGAAAATGTTGAAGCAATTATCTCTGACATTTTCATATAAATGGGAATCAAAGTCAACATTCTTGCCATCAGCAGTCGATATAAGAGCAAACAAACGCGACGGTTTAAACACTGCTTTACCCTCAAAGTAGACGCAACGAATTATTGAAAGAACAGAGGAATGTTACGTCACTGGAAATCAGACTGCCTAGGACCAAAATATTAAATAATAAAAGTGCTTAAAATGCTTTATTCTTGTATGACTTACTTAAAAAAAAAGCATTTATGTTAACTTGCTTAACAAAGTAATAGCCCACATTTATTGTTTTGTTTCTTGTGAAACAGGTGGTGGCAGTTTCAGAACCAGATGTAAAAGCTATTCAAAAAGAAAATTGTAGAATTTCTTTGTGCCGCTGGTGTAAATTCTGCTTCTAAATGGGAAAACATGGAGGCATTTTAAGGTGGATATAAATAATTTGTCACAGACTATAAGTTTTCTTTGTTCTTAGTCCTTAGTTTAGAGTTTTTCTTCCATTAGATTTTTTAATTTTGGACTTTATGGATTACGTGTTAATTTGTTTTTTGTTTCAATTCATTTCTTGTTTTGTTTAA
>VURO01023752.1:0-24422 GCA_015108175.1 Pelvicachromis taeniatus | reverse complement strand
AACAGGGTACGTGCACATGGACTGACAGTCTTTTAGGCAGTTTTTGTGAGAAGTACCAGGATTAGTGTGAATGAAACAAGTGTAAATAATGGCCTGAAAGTGCTGGTGACAAGGGTTAATAACCACAGCCGTGCCCTCACACACTTCAGAGCGCCCCATCTTTTACTGTCAATCCCCAGTTCTGCTCAGCTGCGTCAGCTTTGCAGTGCACTACCCAGACTCGATCTCCTGGGCAGACATCAAGGTTTTCGAATAATAATACCCCTGCAGTATCTGGTTCACCTTTTGAATTATAATGAAAGAGTTGGTCAAATGCTATCATGGTAATGCTAGATCAGCGCTCCTTCCTTGAGAAGCTCAACCCTCCAGGGAGAGAGTTTATTACTTGTAGTTCACTAAATTTACTGCCAGGTTTTAAGGTCGAGGGGGAACACAGAGAGGACTTGTTGAAGCTGCCTGGATGAATTATGTCTCCCTGTTTTATCCTTCAGAGGTCACACAGATTCATGGGTCACCCTGGGGCTAGATGGTAAAACAAAATGCCCTCTGGCAAAGGCTGCTGAGTTAAGGTGTTTAGAAGAGCGAGGTGAGGACCTGGGGAGTGTTAAAAGGGGGACTGACCTTACTCTGTCAAAAGTGTGTGAAGTAATTTGTTTTAGGGTAATAATAATGGCGTAGTGTTGATTTGTTTGAAGAAGATGCTTTCAAAAAGGTGACAGTTGATGTGTTACAGTTACTCTTTTCTGTGACATTTTTTAAAAAATTCAGCTGTTTCCAAAAGCTTACAGTGCTGGGAGAGATGCAGTTAAAAAATGAAATAGAGTGATTGGCAAATTATTTCAATGCTGTAGTTAATTAAAATACTATATGCACAGCAACACTCTGTAAGTGCTCAGCAACTACAACGGTCACTTGTCATAGCTTGTATGAAAAACGTTTTTTCAGTCTTGCTTGATAAAGGCTATTAGCTGCTCAGCCACTCAGGGCATCCTTTGTAAGTTTTCTTTGTTTATCAGGGTGCTAAATGTTTTCTGTGGGTGGCAGGTCAGGTGAGAGGCGCTTTTAAAGCCTGGATGCTATAATATGTGCAGGAAGTGGTTTAACATTGTCTAGTTTAAATAAACACGGTCTTCCATTAAAAAAACACGACAATGGGGTTCATTTACTAGTATGTGCAGAAATGTCCTTACCCTGCTAACAGAGTAAGTGCACACACAAAATTATTGTTAGATACAGTAAACATTCACATCTTTGTGCATTGTGTTTGCTATCTACAGTCTGTCTAGTGAGACACAAACTGTGCTGGTTAAACGCGAAAAGATTTGATATAATAAAAGAAAACCTATTGGGAATAAACACATTAGACGGAAGAACAAAGCAGGTGGTGAAAGCATCGGTACAGGATGGATTGGTGCATACATAGAGTATGCGAATGAGATCGCAGCACATTTTGATTAAAAACTCCCACGTTTATTTAAGCATTTACAGGTAGCCACATACATGTCCCTCATCAGGGAGGACATGATGGTCATAATTCTCTGAAAACATGTACAAATTTTGCACTTTTCATCAGAAATTAACTCAGGTCAAATGAAGTTTTTCTCTTTGTGTATGTATACAATAGCTGGAATGCAATGAAAATAGGACAATGGCCTATAATGTAATATTCTTTTTTACTAATGCCTCCCAAAAGCATTAAAGAGGTCACAGTCAGTTAAGATGGGTGTCACTTATATGCTGCCACTTTATATAATATGTGTTTTTTGAATATGTTTTTGTACTGTGATGGGAGATTGCTGGAGTACACTGATGAGAACCCACAGAGAGAATTAGCTTTTTTCATCTCTTATCGACAAAGAAAATGTGAGCGCTACAGCGGGAAATGATGACTTACTAAAACCTCAACTCAATTCCAAGTGAATTTACTGTATTAAAACCATTTCTGCTGCTCTTACAATTTAACTAACATTGGGGAAAGATGATGAAAAGCTTTGAGATGGCTGACAAAAGGCTGTTGGAGGCTGACAGATGTAAAGTGATGGGAGCAGGAAAGGAGTGACAGAGACAGACTGGAACAGAAGACACGGAGGAAGAAGTATCTGTCCTTCAAGGCACAGAAGTGGAACTTGTTTGCAGAAAATTGAGGTGAAGTTGTAGAGACAGTGACAGATGTACTATGTGCTGGTGCCTGAAGCATGACCACAGGGTTGAAATACTTTGTAAGCATGTGCACATGCCTGTGCATGCATGCGCACATGCCCGTGCACATGCATGTGCACAGGCATGCACACTCCCGTGCACGCACTGTGTAGAGGAATCCTCTCTAATAGTGAAAAGAGATGAAATTAGAAAAAAAAGGGTAAAAATCTAACTTAGTTCCTACCCAATAAATGTCACTGAAGACACTCAGCATATTTTTTCCTGCCCACAGGAACCCTAGAGGACCCTGGGAAATGAACATATGTCCTGTTGACCTCAGCCACTTGATTCAATCATGGAGAGCTTTATTGAGGTGAAGGCAAAGTCACAGCTTGTGTACTCCAAAGGTTATTGGGTAGTATAACAGTTTTAGGTTCAGTAAGAGAGAGAAAGAAATGTTATTCTTAATGAAATTGGACATTGTCATTTGCTAGAGGAAAGTGAGGCTCACTGCAGGGCTGAAGGTTAAGCAACAGCACTGCAGTGATGAAGTAATGAGCCACAGGGAAAGACATCCATACAGAGCCGCGACTCGTCATGCAATTAGAGCGTCCCACAAGATTTCTCTGTTTGTATATACAAGTTATTGGTATATGAACTAATGCATTATTCATACTATTAACAGATGTGCTCTCCGGTACCATGTGTCCCCCACTCACCAGCAGATGTTGCAACCCTGTTATTTTGACTTCATGAGTCTATATTGAAGCATACCACTTGTCATAAGTTGACAGTTTACAGGAAGCTTACGAGCTGAAATTTTCCCCAGTATAATGTAACTATTTTGGATCTATCGTTGTTAATATTTTATCTTGTTGTTTTTATATTTTTAGATTAATTAACACCTACTCATAGGACACACACAGGTCTTTTTTTAATGTACAGCAATTCCTTAAGGCTGCACTGTGCTCTCTTATTGTTAGAAAAATATGTAATGAGTATGCTTAATATCACTAATATAATATTATAATGTAATATTGGATGTGAAATTCTGCTTTAGTACTCAATATAAATGGGACACAAATGAACCTTGTGAAGGTTTTCTTTATTGGCTGATAGATGAGGTAGCTAGGTTTAGCCAACTGTGACAGTTATACCAAAGAAGCTGAACCTGATTAGACTATCCTTTGGGCCCAGTCATTGATAATTATTAAAGTGTGACATAAATTGCAGATGAATGGAAAGGTTGCAACACTGTTGGGCCACACAAAATATTACGAGCCACTGTTGGCCTCCAGAGATCTTTAGTTATAGCTGGGAAGTCTGTGGAAGCCATATGAAGTAGTAATCACACAAATGTGTTAAAATGATAGACATGCCCACTGTATTATTATTCACTTTGAAGTGTACAATAAGATATGCTTGTCAGATTGGCAGCTTGTGATGGGACCCTGTCTTCTCTCTGTCCACAGCTCTGTGTTTGAAACCTTATGCTAAAACTGAGCAGGTTCAGGAGATACACAAGGCAGGAAAGACAGAGAGCTGGCCTCTTAGAGCGCTTGTCCCCTTCTTACTGCCCCTATCCCTTAAATGATGTCTCTTTATTTCAAATGGCTGTCACTGCCACTGTCAACACCCTGTCTCCAGTCACTCTGGATAAACGGAGTAAGAGACTCTAAGTGGCAGTGGAGTGGTATATCACAAGAACGTTGTCATTTTCGCTCCATATGGACGACAAGCGATGTTGTTTTATAGACCACCACCAACACATTGCGAATGGTCTTCAATTCACAGCCACAGAGCCACATATCAGTATTTATTTCTAATTGCCTGTGACAGTCTGTGAAAGCCGTGCTATCCTCTTGTTCCTGATCCTGTGTTCCGCTCCCTTATTCTCTCCCAGTTGGCCTATGGTTAGATCAGTCAGTGAATAAGTATCACACTCCAGGGACAGCTGGTTTGTGTTTACAGTCTGGAGACTGGGGGCGAGTGCTCTTTGAGTATTGTCTAAACAGTTTTAGTTGCTGTATTCCCCTCAGCTGAGCCTTTCCAAGAGCCAAGTTTGTACCAGACTGTCGGGACGAAGGGAAAGACTTTGTTTGGCTTGCAACGGCATGGTGAAAGGAGAAGGGAAGTAAAGTACTCAAGAGCCTCTGACAAAGACCATATGGCTCCTGGGTGTGTGGCCATATAATCATAACGCAAAAGCTAGCCCTTAGTCCGTGTCTGTGTGTATATTATATCAGAATTGGGCTGTATATGTACGCATGCAAACCGAAACAACAGTTGGAGCTTCATGATAGAGGAAAAGACTGACCTTCACATTTTTACACTCTGGGTGATTACTGAATGACAACATTAATTGCAACCATCTTGCTTTCCATATAGTTTCTCTAAACAAAAGAATATTGTGTGTGTGTTTAAACCAGAATTAAGAAAAAAGAAAAAAACTAAACGGACAAATCCACTTTTCTATATGATCACACATATGTCATTTAGGTTCATATAAGATACTGACACACTGTAGGAAGCCAGTTTTACGGGGAATATTGAAGTATTGTAGTCATAAGGTTATGATTTTTGAAAATGAGGACATTTTTGTGTAGAGTGTGCTTCCGTGTGCTCATATATGAGTGGCATAAAATATATATATCAGCTATATCTCCCTCGTTTCCCTTGCATCTCCTCATTTCTTCTCCGCCCATTTTGCATTTAATTAATGTATTCTGCTCTGATTGTTAGATACTGTTTGGTTTGTCCCATTTCCCCTGACAATAAATCCTCCCCTCGCCTTTCACACTCTAAACAAAGAACTTTCTTGGTGGTTGGATTTTGTTGCATCCTTAGAGCAGTGATACAGCTTGATTTTATCTATTTACAATAAAACCCGAAGCTCGCTGCATCAGGTTGCTCTGATGTCACATGCCTTTTGTGCTTAGCCCTTTGCTGATTTGTAACTTAGCACAAGAAACAATAAGCAGCGCTAACATGCTTAACTGTAACAGCACATCTAATAACTGAAATTAATTAACAACTACAACCCAATCATAAAGTAACAACTTTTGACAAACCATTTACAGACATAAATTATGATACGTCTGCTGTGCCATTTTGCTTGTGAAACTGTCAGTGTGAAAATATTAAGCGCTTACAGTGTGGCGCAGTAATCCCGCTGTCACCAACAGAAGAGTGATGTCTGTGCACTTGCTAAGATATTAGCATTATCCATCCTCTATCTGTCACACCACAGTCACCAGCACCCAGCAGTCTTTTGTGTGCTCAGGGTTAACGCTAACGCCCTCAGGTGCCAAACGTTTTGCCTTTTTTTTCCACCTTATGTCAGTTTTCATTCTTAAACTTTCCACCTTTTTTTCCCCCCCCTTGTGTCGCATCGTATCAGCTGCTGAAAGTTGGGTGTTGTTGTGTTGAAATATATAAAGAAATAACTCTGTGCACAACTCTGACAGTCCCTTCAGGCCATGGAAATGAAAAATGAACACTCTCCCAGATGGCGGGCTGCGTAATTGTGCTTTGATGATTGTTTGTTAGTGTTTGTGAATTAAATGCCAACTTTTTGGACTATCATTAAGCACATCAAAATTCTAATGTGATCTACTAGAGGCGGGCATTTTTATTTTATTCCTGCCAAACACAATCAAATCTTATACGTCGTGAATAAATACCAGACAGCCAAATTGCCGGGAAGTTCATCTCAGCGTTTATTGTTTGTTATTAACCGTCTTTGAAGCGATACAGTTTAGAAAAACAGATCCTTTCAGCGACGTTCACATTTTACTTAACAAAGTAAAATGTGAACGGGGACGTCATTAGAGTGAAATGCTAAGCTTTTGCTTTTGTATCTGCTTCAAAGAGACGTAGCTTCTCTGGTATTATATCCGTCATTGCTCATCTGAAAATGGAAACATTAATTAGTTTTTGCACAATCAAGCACAGTGATTTAAGATGATGACGCTAGTTTTTACCATTTCAGTCTATTTTATTAACTTTCATACAATGATAAGACCACCGTGTTGCATGTAGAATATTGTCATATGCAATTAATATCATAATTATATTAGTTATGTAATTATTTTCTTAGGTCCTTGTTGCCAAGATACAAGATTTTGTATTCATTGTTTGGTAAATTCATCAAATCAGAATGAGTTAAATACATTTGCAGCTATTTATTTAGGTGATGAAACTACATATCACTTCCACCACAGTGAGCTGGGCTGGTCTTACTGTAAAGTAAATTACATACAGCTAGAAACAAATACTGATTAAATGTTATATTTTAAACATCATTATTAAAGCACACTATAAACAAATGTGCTATAATGTGGCCGATGATCAGTGTTGACCTCTAACGGGATTCAAATTAGAGTGTTACCATGATCCCATTACATTTTTGTGGAATACAGTCATGTAATGCATGATTGTACTAATATATTAACATAGTTCCATATCAACGCAATCAATACATTTGTCTCCTGTGTCTTTGTGCTAACAGGGATGGAAATATAAACTTATATGTGAAATTAATTACTCAAACTAGCCACTGCTGCTGAGACATAAACCCGTGCCAAGTTTTATTCGCCACATACATAATCATACAAAGTACAACATGCAGTGAGGGGGGACTTTGGCTGTGGACGTAACCACGCCAAAAGGAAAAACTGTGAAAAATACACACATCAGGGACAAGAGGAGAAAAAGGAACTCTACTTGAACTGGGCTCCTAACTGGGAGACCAGTTTGAGGACAGTAAAAGAAAACACCTCAACACAAAAAAACGCACATGAATATCCACATTTACACCATATAGGGAACGTGACATGCAGCCCTTGGGTGAGTTCTAGGGTAAGGAGCCGGTATGCACAGCAGCCATCTTGGCCTGCAGCCGTTTTCAGCGCTGGACAGAGCGGTCGTCTGCATCGTGTGGTAGCAAGCATCAGAGGCGTTTGGGATGGGTCAGGGTGGGTGAGTGCGTATCTGTGTCAGTGTATGTGCGTGTGCGTGTGCGTGTGCATGTGTGTCCTGTGTTCAGCTTGAGAGAGTGTCCTTTCACCCAAGTATGTGGAAAGACAACATACTTACCTGTTTAATGTACAATCGGTAATACTTGATTAACAAGTGACAAAAGCAGTGATAAGTATCCAGACCAAACACTGTAATGTTTGCATTTTACATATTTTACCCGTTATTATGTGACAGTGAGTGCAATACAAAAGTAATGCAACAAGTAGTATAGCAAACTACTTTGTTCAGCAAATTAACATTTTTATTTAAGTAAAATCCATCCATCCGCTTCAGCTTATCCTTTTCAGGGTCGTGGGGGGCACTGGAGCCTATCTCTGCTGTCTTGGGGCGAGAGGCGGGGTACACCCTCAACAGGTCGCCAGTCTGTCACAGGGCTAACACACATAGGCAGACAACCATTCGCAGTCACAGTCACACCCGCATTCACACCTATGGGTAGTTTAGTGTTTCCAATTAACCTATCCCCACTAAGTAACATGTAAGGTGTAATATTGTCACTTTTTGGAGTAACAAGCACATTTAATCAGACAACATTAATGGAGAAATAATTTGAGAAACTGAGAATATCTTAGTAGAGTATTTTCACAGAACTCACACTACATAAAAGCACTGACAGACACTTGGAATCAGAGATGTGAGCAGTTGCTAGTTCAGCAGCAGTGTAATTGACTGTGTATGCAGTGTTGTTCCTACTGCTTAGCCACCACAACCAAAGATTCTGGTATCTTCTCTAATAGGCTGCAGATGTGGTAATTTATAACATGCAGCAAAAATGGGGGGAAAAAAGAGTGAGAGTGGGTGTGTGTAGGGGGGTTGTAAGGGTGTGGTGGGTTCTCCCTGGAAAGGGGAATAATGAGATGAACAGTTCCAAGGCACCACTTTCCTGTGCCTGCCTGGCTGTCAGTTCTGCATCCCCTATTTTCTGCCATTTTCTTCCTGCTTCTCCTCCTTCTGGAGCATCGCTACCTCGCTCCTGTGGGAATACTTGCCGACATGTTTGCGAAGGAGCTGCTGTTTGCCGAGAAGCTTTGATGACCATTAATATGTCCCCGGTTGCAAAATTGTCATACACACTATTGTACAAACTGTATGCATGTGTGTGAGGGAGATGATAAAATAAAGGTGTGCCTGTGTGTTTTCATGTTGATGCTCTGCTTTCCTGAAAATACTCAGCTGTTTTTAAAAAAAATATTGTAACACATCAAGAAAGCGAAACATCGTTATCATTGTTTCCAATCCCTAGAACATAATTAAATAATAACAGACAATTTTCCTGATCTTTTTACCTTTTGTGATATTGATTGCAGAATTCAAATATTGCAAGTTCAATAATGTTTCCAATTAGTTGCAAGGGTGGCTGTAGTAGAAACTAAAATTCACAGCCTTTGTTTTCTTGGCTGAGTTCTTCCACCCTCACTCACAAACTAAATTCTTCTCTGTCATCAAGGCCAATTTCAGGGTCTGTGTCATGTTGTGCGAGACAGACAATTGAATGAAAGCCTTCTCCAATCTGCTACAACCTAGCAATCAAGTACAAGTGTCTGCAAACACAATTGCAGTATATGCTTACAAGTAGGCTTTCTATCCCATTGATTCTCTCAAACCTATGGCAGCATTTTATCTTGAGATGATATGAAAAGACATTTCATAATGCAATCTCGATCTGCCAATAGATCCTTGCTCTGTGTTTGGCCATCCTCTCTCAAACTCTGTTTTTCTCCGTGGAGTATTTGCTTTACTGGTTCTCCCAGATTTCCCAAGGCTATCACAGAAATATAACAAAGAGGCACAAATGCAGACGAATTGTTAGAAGGAACTCTGGAAGCTTAAGGAGAGGATGAAGCAGAGATGTAAATGAAAAGTAAGACACACTGAAGAGGAACTGCAAATAATTCTGAGTGATATGGCCCTCAGCACCGTGATTTTGTATTAATCTATACAAATATTAACCCCCCCCCACACACACACACACACACACACACACACACACACACACACACACACACACACACAGGTAAGAGCTGAGGTATGCTTTAGGTCTGCGTATGTTTTCTTATTTTGCCTTTCAAGTCACGGGAAAGCTCCATAAGTGGATCTTGTGAAGGGGAGGCAGTGGGGGGGCACAACAAATGGAACATGAAGCCACTCGGAGGGTCAGCTGAGATTCAAATGTTTAAACAGGGAAAGAAAATGTTTCTTTCTTCGTTCACGATAAAAAAAGAAAGAATCTGGTAGAAAATCTATTTCAGGACCTGAGGTTACATTCCAGTGTTGGGGTGGGGGGGTCTGCCGCTGTGATGGGCCGTGGTCGGAGCCCCTCCCCTGAAAGGGCAGCAGTGTGCATGGAAGGGTCTGCGGTAAGCATGGGTTGTCCTTTTTGGGGGTGGGGGGCTTTGTAGTTCAGAGAGCCTCTTATGGTTTTTTTAAGGGGGTGAAGAAGGTGGAGGGTGTGCTGGGATGGGTGTGGACTCGTGTGGTGGTGGTCAGGATATAATTTTAGTCTATTTCTAAACTAAAATCCGACCAACCACAAGAATCGAAAGAGAGGAGATGAGTATGTGGTGCAGTGGGGAAAGGGCATGGGGGGCCTTTGCTGCTTGATACAGGAGCAGGACTACAGCTCGAGAAGCAAGCAGCATCCGCACCTTCTACCTGTAACCGAGAGAAGATAAGAGAAGGAGGCAGAAATGCTGAGTAGAGTTCAGGTAAAGTTACACTTTAAAGGAAAAATCTAAACTATATCTGCACACATACAAACCTGCTTCGAGATATTTTAGGGACTAACGCATTACACAGTAACATTTTACAGTAATACAGGACTGTAACACTTTACATCATGATGACAGCTGTAGCTGTATTACAAACCCTCTTCAGTTATTCACACGCCATGCAGATACAAAGAAAGAAGCATCAAATGTTCTTCCCGAGCATCCAGCTGAGATCATGTGCCCGAGTGGGAGAATGACAGAGCGGGCCGGCTGCTCAGTAGTAGAGACTTTTAGAGGGCGGACTTCAAGTGGAAACTGTCACGGTCCGGGTCTCCGACCCAGCGTTTTGGGTTTGTGGTCTGTATTATTGTTATCGGTTCATGTTGCCCCTCGTGACTCTGCGTCATCCCTGGATGTGCTCTGTGGTTTTGCATGTGTGCTTCCTGTTTTACTGTGAAAGTCATGTCTCATGTTAATGTGTCTAGTTTTGCTTCTCCGGTCTCGTTAGCCCTGATGACTTCAAATTCACTCCCTCATTAACATGTTAGGTCAGCACTGCCGATTCTCAAGACTGGTAAATATTTGCAGATGTATTTTTAGCTGACAAACAGAACATGCGTCTATTTTTAACATGTCAGCTGAAGCCTGTTATTATCTGCAGCAGCTGTTCAAAGTACAAGGATTCATGTACTTGCTGAACTGAGTACAGTGGGATGAGTGTGGGCAGCCGTGTTGCTCGTCCTGGTTGTTAAGTTCACCTTAATTGACCCTACCACTTTCCTGTGTGTAGCAAGTAACACTGAAGTGCCAAAAAGTCTTCAGTGGCCATTTAATGCCAGCTCTTTTGCATCCAAGTCTGTGATTGGTTGGCTTTGTGGCACATTTATAACGAGCGTGCAGAGATGTTGAGAGGGACACGCTGAGAGCAGGTCTGCAGATGTGTGTCAGCACACAGAGCAGAGATCTGAGCAAGAGGGGCTGTGTGTGTGTGTGTGTGTGTGTGTGCGTGCGTGCGTGCGTGCGTGCGTGCGTGCGTGCGTGTGTGTGAGCGAGATAAACACTGAAATACATGTCTTGCTCGCAGCAATGAATTTTGTTCACTCAAAGCTTTTCTTTGCTGAAAATAATTTTCTCCCCAAAATGCAACATTTGTACTTGTGAACGTGATTTACATGCGCTCAGAATAGAAGCTCAGAAATAAAAAAAAGCCATATGACATCAGTAAAATGTCAGGCGACGATCACGCTTCTTTGTACAAACCTGTGTCA
Source organism: Pelvicachromis taeniatus (assembly GCA_015108175.1). NCBI lineage: Eukaryota > Metazoa > Chordata > Actinopteri > Cichliformes > Cichlidae > Pelvicachromis > Pelvicachromis taeniatus. The sequence continues at coordinate 13,267 of VURO01023752.1, read as the reverse complement.
CTTCCACGAATTGATCCTATTAAACTTCATAAGGCAACCTCAAGTACCCAGCAGCAGCTTTATGCTTACTGCTCCCCTGGCACAGGCGGACGTCAGCCTGCTGTAAACACAAAGCGATTCAGATCCAGGTCCTGGGGGGCCTGGGGGCCTGGTGCATGCCAGCAGGGTTCATTTCCCAGAAGTTTGCAAGACCGAGCGGCTGCAGATGGAACAGTGTGTCCTCATGAACCAGCAAAAGGGAACAGCCTTACATGGTCAGTGTGTCTGTCCCCATGTCTGTGTGCGTGTGCATGCACTATTTCAGATATGCAAGAAAGTCCAAATATTAACAGAAGCAGACATTATGAAACCTGTTGGAACCAGACAGAAACGTCTGCAGGACCCCTGCAGGACCCCGTTACCTGTCAGCACCAGTCTTGGATTGTAGTATAGCCCCCTTCTGAGACCGCTCTCCCCCTTCTGAGACCGCTCTCCCCCTTCTGAGACCGCTCTCCCCCTTCTGAGACCGCTCTCCCTTCCTCGCACAGCCTGAAGGCAGGGAGAGGAGATGCATGAGCCCTGGCTGATAACAGCAAGCATTGTAGACAATGGACACGACACTAATTTAGTGTGTTGTGACACAGCTTGCAGAGCTGAAGCACTGTAATCCATCGTGAAGCCTGAAGTGACCAGAGCGTGTACTACAATGTTGTGCAGTTAACACTGATAATCTGGGTTAATACATATTTGACACTATTGTATTTGTAAGTGTGCAGGTACAAAAGACACGCACATTTGCTTTTTAGTTAGCACTGCTAACTGACAGTTTAATAAGTCACAGTGGTGAATTTCAGCACTCGTGCTTTCACACGGCTGCAGCAGGAAGTTCAACATGAGTTATGTGACCATCATGTGAAGAATGGAAGAAAGGTTATGGTGCCGTTCTGTTGGCTTTGTTTTCCCGTCCTGGAGATTGAGATCATCACCGACAGCTGATGTTTTTAGATGAGACTATGTGACTTTACCCCAGCACCTCTCAGGCACTGTTTGCAAGATTCACGGTTCTTTATTTGTCACATGCATAGTTAAACAAGTACACCACGCAGTGAAATGTGTCCATGCTCACATTGTGGACATTTGCATAGCTGGTACCAAAGTAAACTTCAAGTGGACTAACAATGACTCTTGCAGTCCCACACACGCCAACATTACTGGACAGCAGCTGGCAATGGTGGGGTTTCTCTGCTCTGGAGGTTTGCTGAAGAGTTACCAGGCCAACCAGGCCAAGGCACAACTGGCTCTGCACCTGCAGACCAGCTGTCAAGACCCAAATGCTACATACCAAAGAGATGAGTAATTGTTTTATTGTGTTCATAAAATCATGTCTCAATCTGCAAAACATTGGTGAACCTATTGCAGAAGCCCTGAGACGGTATCTGGCAAAACTCTTGGAGTCAAACTGGATGAGCTGATACTATGTCAGTCATCGTTTTGTGGTTGTTTGTCTCCACTCTGATTTACTTCCTGTTTGTTGTTGTTTTGGTTTTTTTCAACATAGAAATATTCAGCTGAAAACATCTTCTACCCCCGGGCAGACCCCGGGGCAGACCCAGGACACGCTGGAGAGATTATATCTCTGGGCTGGCCTGGGAACGCCTTGGTGTTCCCCCGGATGAGCTGGAGGAGGTGGCTGGGGAGAGGGAGGTCTGGGCTTCTCTGCTTGGGCTGCTGCCCCCGCGACCCGGCCCCGGATAAGCGGCAGAAGATGGATGGATGGATGGACATCTTCTATAAGCGTTTGACGCTAAATGGACGGCCCACTTTAGTGCCAGATAAGTCAGAGTTTTGTGTGAAACAATGCTGTGAATGTGTACGTCAGCCAGCCTCCATTCATTCTTCTACAGAAAGGTGAATGAAATAATGCCATATTTCAGATCATTGTCTGCGTCTCGGCTTTTGGCCCACTTTGTCCTGAACATTTTTTCCTTGGGCTCGTTTGTGCTGCAGCGTCTGGATGATAAAGACACGGAGGAGGAGAGGAAATGTCCACTGTTCTCTGGACAAAACGCTATTGTATCAGCGGAGTGGACCTGAGAAAGCCTGTGACAAGAGGCGGTCGGTATTCAACAATAAAGACATGAACAGAGAGCAGAGATCAGAGTCACTGCTCACCAAGACAAAGACAGGAAGGCATCACGACGCTGCGGGCAGTTTGGTCTGTGACCAGCTTCCCAGACACACCTGGATTTCACTCAGACGTCACAAACGGCCGAACTGTGACGTGAACGTTCGTCGACACTCGCACAATAACAATGATGACAGACTAAAAGAGTTCATGCTTTGGATGCCTGCTGCTCTCGTGTTGGAAACAGCAGCTTAACTTTGGCGTCAGATTGACTGATGAGCCATAAAATCCAAACTCTGTGGACATTTTTATATTTTTTTATTCTATTGACAACAGCAAATGCTCTCGTCATATTTTTGAGTGATAAATGTACTTGTGATGGATATTTGTCTACACCATCTGTTATGGCAAAAAAACCTATTATTGGTGAAATTGTTTTATGTGCGTAGAACAGTCCTGGCCTCATCAATACAAGAAGAAAAAATGAATTGACTTATAATGACCTAAAATGTCAAGAGCACATTTATAGAGGGGCACAGGGAGACACAGAGGAAGAAGATCAGCTCATTGTGAGTTTGAAGCTGGATCAGGACTGTCTGACGGCTCTTCCTGTGGAACCTGATCTGTGTCTGTTTACTCAGCAGGAGAGAACAGGAAGCTGTCAGCAGCCAAAACATGAAAACACTGAAGGTCACGACACGCAAGTAGCAGCAGGAGGAGGTAACGGTGGAGCATGTTGCATGTTGGAAACATCTTCATATCTGATTGTTTGAACACTTTGTGCTCAATGTTTCCTGTTTTGAGAATCTTTCATTAATATTGACTGTTTTGGACTGAAGTTTATTTGGATCCTGTGCTGCCAGCAGAGGGTAGAAAGAGAGACGTGTACCCTGTGTAGAGATGGGGAGGGGGCGACCGCGTGCAGGGATGCTAAGAAATGCAGTCTTAATATGAGCATAAACAGCTGCGCTTGCAGCTCTGCAAGCTTACACACTGATGCAGGCTGCTTAATTAGAAACAGATGATTGGTTGCTAATTAAGCATCTTCAGCCACCCCCACCCCCACCCCCACCCCTCCCTGGCTACTGGGCTTCGCTGAAGCAGCTGCTGCCTGTCTGAGACCCCCCGACCTGCAGACAGACCAAGCATCAACAGCACTGACGCTTCCCAAGAGAACAAAACCAGCACTAATACTACCACACTATCATCACTGACCATCTATCCCATTTATTAACACTCCACAAATTTATAACCATAAAATGCCACCCAGTACTTAAACAACTTTGAAATTAAAATGTAACTGAAACAATCCTGCACACATCTTAGAGCCTTGTTTGTAATTATTTTTCAAAACAGAGGCTACAATATAAAAAATATCTTTAATATTAAACCCCATGATTGTTATTCTAAGAATATTGCTAAGGGTTAAAAGATATTAGTCAAGCAGTCGAGCGGTCGAGGGTGCTTGGAAGACAGCAGCTCACCGATGACGGTCACTTTGCATCGTGAAAACAGTCATGTTCACGTGGTCCCAGGAAGTTTGGCTGTACACCACCGTGTTCCCCACCGTTAATTGTTCAGTTAGCAAAGCAGCTGGGGGGGGGGCACCTTAGCAAATATTCCTCTTAAGGATGTCTAACTTTAAACAATTTAGACGACAGTTAAAATATTTAAGTGTCATGATCGGCTGTGTGCAGACAGAAGGACCCAAAAGCAGACGGAAACAGGGGTTGCACTCAAAAAAACAGCTTCATTAGCTGAACGAGAAAAAACCAAAAACAAAGTACTTCATCCAAATAACATTCCTCAGGGAGACACAAGGGGGACACACAGCACGGGCCGAGGGACGAGACCAAGGGGGGTGACGTTAACGACCAACAGGGAGCCCAGAAAACACAGGGCTCAAATAGACAGGACATAACGAGGGGAACGAGAGGCAGGAGGGGACATCAGGGCTGACGAAAAACTGCAAAGACCTTCACATAAAACAGGAAGTGTCTCAGGACGCAGAGACACGGGCTTTACACAGGGTCCTGACAACAGAGGGAACAGAGAAACATGAAGGCAAGCGCACCTGAAACAGTGCAGAGAACAAACTGAAGCATGACATTTCAGATGTTTACTAATGAAATCTGTTCAATGAGCTAACCCACGTCTGGAATGACACCTCGTGTTTTCTTGTCTAGATCAAAGCTCTAACAACAGCTACAGCAGTTTCTTTTCACATGAACAGACAATGAAAACAATTGACTGGGCGATCATCATTTAACGGAGCGATGTGAGCGAGCTCGCCTCTGAGGTAAGCTGAGCCACGCGCCTCACTCTCAGGAACTGTTGCTCAAACACGTGTTTTCTTTGCTTTTTACTGAGCTCTCCTTTTGCTTTTTAAAAATGTTAAGCCAATGTCATTAGCTTTGTGCAGAGACACAGTGTTCCCACGTGTAATCACTGTTCACATCTAATTCAGATGTAAGTTAGCCGCAGCTTATCTGCTCAGAACAGCCCGTGCCTGCGCTAAAATACCCGACGTGCCAGGGCAAGTCCTGCAGATGTGGGTCACTGACTTTTGGAACAACAGAGCAAAAGAGAAAAGGATGCAGGCTGAAGATGTTTTAGAGTGAGACTCCCCAACAGCTCATTATGATAATTGCATGCATGCGTCTTAATGCATGCCTGGCAGGTTGGTTTTAGGTCTGAGCCTCGTTTACAGAATACAGCTGTCTTTTGCATTGTCTATAATCTGACACCGTTCATTCTTCAAAATGAATACCGGACTGTAAAAACTGAACAAGATGTTTATGATCAGAGGTTGCAGAAAAAGAAAACCTCGTAAACAAAATAAGAATATCATTGGACAAATATATTAGTGAAGGAAGTCAGTGGAAGCACTGCAGCAGCATCAAGCACATCCTGACAGCACCATGCGCATCATGCAAGCCCGAAAACAAACAGAGCAGAGAGGATGCACTGCATCATTGGAGCGGGGGGGGCCATCCTGACCTCTGACCTCCGTGTCACAGTCCGCGTGTGTCCTGCACTTCTGTCACGGTCCTGCGTGTGTGACCCGGGTTTTGTTTGCTGCCTTTATTATTGTTTATGGGCTCATGCTCTGGTCGCCCCTCACGTGATTCTGTTCTGTCGCCCCCGCCTGTGTTTCCTGTTTTATTTTGAAGAGTCTTGTAGTTCTGTGGTTATTGTGTTTAGTTTTACTCATGTCTGGTGTCATCGTTATGATTTTATTGTAGTCAGCTGTTACCCCAGGTGTCTCTCTGTGTCGTTGTCAGGACGTCTGTGAACCCCCCCACAGTGTTTCAGAGCCCGCCTTAGCGTGGTCACAGTCGCAGCGTTTGTCATTCATCAGCCAGCATAAAGGCCTCATCTCTGTCTGCTCCTGGGTCCTCATCACAACTCCCCTCACCTCGCGCCGTCACAGCTTCTTTCTGCATTCACAACCAGCTCGCTCACATTGTTACGCTGAACTGCGTTCCACATGGATAAGAAACGGTTTTGTACAGAGGTTCATTTCCAGCATCCACCACAGGTGTTCCAGCATGTGTTACCTAATGCAAACTGAAAGTCAGGTCGAGCTGGAGCCTGTTCAAGCTGTAAGACAAGAGTTTACTGATCTAAAGAAAACAGAAGTTTTGCTGATGCTGCAAAAGGTACAAAGGAGCCAGAAGAGCCTTTGTTTTAGATTTAAAGAGCAAAATAAAATAAACCGAACCTTTAAAATTGGATGCAAATGCACAACAAAGATGTCTCCGTTTTTGTTGATTACTTACTAAAGTGTTTCGATGATACAGAGAATATTTTTTTTGCAGGCCAAACAGGAAGTTTGCATCATTCTGCTTCCTTTGACAACAAAGCCCAGACTATTTACTTATCGGCCTTTGGTTTATCACAACAAACGGACTCAAATATTGTGATTTTTGCAACATCTCACTATCACGAAGCTGCCATGTTCCGCATGATGACTCTGACTGTCAGCACATTGACCAGCTCACTAACAAACACCTTTTCTGAAAGGGTTAGGGTTAGCAGTAGAAAGCACCAACACTGGTCTACAGATGACACACAGGTTGGATGAAGTGTACCAAGCAGATTATAGTGCTGCTGGAGCATCAGACCAACAGAATCTATGGCTATGGCGTGACGTGAGTCCTGTCTGGGGGGGCCTTTCATTTTACAGAGAGATAATGAGCCATCAGACATCTCGAGCTTTTTCTAAACTGTCACAGAAGGAAGATGGCAGAAACCACGGAAACAGCCTCAGTAAGCCTTTGTAGGGCAAACAAACGCACCATTATGGGTTTGCTGCTGTTACAAAGAGTTTTGAGTCTCTGCTGAAAGAAGGTTTTTTAAGCGTGAATCTGCAAAAGACGTGTCTAAAAGTCTAAAAGCACGATGTGACGGAGGGAGGTGTAGAAAACAGCACACCTCCCCCTGACGTGACTGGGAACAACCTTAGCTTGTTGGCCAATCGTCTACACACACACACACACACACACACACTGCAACATCCAAAAAAATACAAATAAATGGCCGCCCATCCCTTTGTCTCCAGCTTTATATACTTTCAGACCTTCTCAATTCAAACTGGCCTATGACATCATCCTTCCACAGAGGGAGCAGAAGAACAGAGATACATCCACAATGTAAAGGTCATTTCACATTCTCTAATCACTTTCTATAAATGGTCGAGCAGCCAAACTGCTGCTTTCGCCGCCTCACATGCGGTCAAAGAACCGCATGTGAGGCGGGCCTCCTCTTTAGACAAGATGGCTGCCACAGAGCTTTGACCTGCGTGACTTACCAACATTTTGCTTCTGTTGTGGTGAATGGGGAAGGACTTCGGGCTTCCTCATACATGGGTTTTTCAATCAGAGGGGCAGCACTGTGAGCCATTACATTATGAGGTTATATTGATTGATGCATCAGTGTTTGGTCTGCTGGCTTTCATGCTGCAGCTCTGAGGGACTGTCAGGTTGCTCAGTCTACAATAATGAACCGTACTGTGGCAGTAAGTCTACAGTCAGATAGGGAGGGAGACGTGGTGGGTGTGGTGAAGTCTGGCGTGTACTTGGCTCTTCCTGCAGAACTCTGTAATTGCACTTTAGAGTCTTGCTGGCTGCTTTCAGATCAGTTAAGAGCGCTAGATTCCTGTATGATGACATGTGACGATTTCCCGGGACAAACAGTCCTCAGGTTAGTGTTTCGTTAGAACACAGAAGGGAGGGAGGGAGGAGGGGTGGACTAGAGGAAAGTTCAGGGAGGTGGGGAGGTTTTTCACTTGCACATTTTCGATTTTGATTTTATTTGATCAGACTCCAGGTAAGGTCCTGCCCCTATCTGCAGTGTTATTGCTGATGCGTGCACATGCACTCACATTGCTCATGCATGTGCGTGCATGTGCACTCACATTGCTCATGCATGTGCGGGTGCGTGCACATGCATGGACAGATTGCTCTGCACTTATGACATTTATATGTTCATATATTGTGACTTGTGCTGATTCTCTGCATTTAAAGCTTCTGTGTAGATTTATTGGTGTGTAATCTGAGTCAGGAAGAAGAGAGCAAGGTCGAACTGAAATAGAAAGTGAAGGAAGGAGAAAGGAGGGAGTCCTGATTCCAGGGAATGATCATTCCTCACATTCCTGCAGAGTTTAACCTCGTCTACAGCTTCCTTTGTTTCTCAAACAATCTTTCCAGTAAAACGTTGTATTTCCAGAAGAGGAACATACTCCGGCCAGCAGCCTGTTTCCTTATATGGTCCCTCTGAGGACCAATGGGAATTGATAACACACACACACACACACACACACACACACACAACAAAAACAGTGAAAAACTGGAAAATCCCTTTTAGTTAGTCAGTTACAGAGTGAATGTGTTTCTGCTTTGATCACTTTTAAAGCCAACACAAAGCTGAACAGGTGACTCAATCCAAAGTTTCTCTAAAATCAATAGTAAACAGTTAAAGTGGAAATGACCCTCCTGCTATTTCCAGTTTCACTGAGACGCGTCTCACAGCAGCAGTGATGAAGGGGGCGGGGCTTGCTGGTCAGTTAGCTGCAGTAAAACGGCCTCTGACCAGAGGAGAAGCACAATACACCGGGCTGTGTGTGTGCGCGACTATGAGTGACTCAAGTTACCACAGCAACAGCACTGATGCGTCTCCCATAGCAGCAGGGCGCTGTTTGGGAGTCCCTGTTCGACTGGGACGCCAGAACAAAGTATTACTGGATGGAGGGAGAGTGCCGTGTGTCACACACGCCGTCGATCATCAGATACACGTGCTGGTGTTCCTGTTCTACAGTCACAACTGTGGCTTTCCTGTTGCACCTCTTTTTATCCACGTCCGGTCTCCTGGGACGCCCTTCTGCACCTCAGTTAACCAGCTAGCATCCTTCTGAGCTTCACTGATGATGCTTGACAGCCTCCCTCTGCACTGGGGGGTTACTATGGCAGTGGCCTCTATGTTAGGGTTAGGGTCTCTCCCAGCACTTTGGGTTAGGGTCTCTCCCAGCACTTTGGTTGTTGGACTGTGGGAGAAAGCCAAAGGTTAAGTGGTGATTCTAAACTGCCCGTAGGTGTGAATGTTATCCGTCTGTGTACCCTGCCTCCACCCTGTGGCAGTTGGGATAGGCTCCAGCCCGCCCGTGACCCTAAAGTGGACAAGTAGAAGGAAATGGACGGGTTGACAAAAAACAAGCCAATCAGGAAAAGCCCCGGTTAGCTTCAATGGGTTTGAATGGAAACAGTTTTTCAACAATAAAAAAGTGGGATGTGAACGGAACAGCTGAGAAACGGTTTAATCCTCAGAAAACAAAGTGAGAAACGAACTGTGTGAACACAGTGCTGTCACACACACTCGCCAGCTGTCTGAGTGGATTCACACACACACACACACACACACAGGGACGCTCAGTCAATGCATTCATGCACATAATGAGTATTATTTAATTAAACAGAAGCTTTGCCTCTTGACATGGTTTCTGACAGGCATTTTAACACATCATGGACGGACTGAAAGTGCTTCAAATTACACTCAATGGTTACAGTTGAGTTAGGGTTAGCCCTAACCCCATGTTTCCTACTCTCATACTAACCCTAACCCCATGTTTCCTACTCTCATACTAACCCTAACCCCATGTTTCCTACTCTCATACTAACCCTACAGTTGAGCCAGCATGAGAGTAGGAAACATGAGCCACGACGGCAAAGTGGAAGAAAGGAAGAACCTGCAGGTCCGGCTGTGTGCTTTTTGGTAGCTGCTGAGGTCTGTTTGCTTTGACAGTCATTAGAAATGGAGTCTTACAACACATTGACTTTAGTTTTTCTACTTTGTCTTTATTCTGTCTGAAGAAATGTGGAACATTAGATATTTACCCGTTGACGAACAGTCGAGTAGAATTTCGTCCCTTTGAAATCAAACTGGGTTAACTGCTGTGCTTCTAAACGTAGACACTGAGCTGCGTCGTTTTGGTGTATTTCTCCCATGATGCATTGCTGTAAAGATCTGTGGGTCAGTTTGTGTGCCTGTAACTGTTTGTGTCCAGCCGGTTTCTATTTTTAACCCTAAATAAATTCAGAAAGTTGAAAAACAGCTGCAGGGGACAAACTAACAGCTGCTTGACTCTGACAGCCGCTGGTCTGTTTGGGCCCTCTCACAGTGACCAGCACTGATACACTGTGACTAACACGGTCACATGCAGAACATAATGACAGCCTCTTGTCTTGTTTTGAAGGTCCAGCTGCTGATCTCTGACTCTCTGCCAAACGTATTTGTCTCAAACTTTAGCAACAAGACTTTAATGTTCCTCAAATAAAAGCGCTGTTAAGTAAATGATCATCTTTCAGAGCAGCAACATTTGTCTGCAATGGTTTCTGCGAACTGTGATCAAACTATTATTCTGTACGGTGGAATATTTGGGTGTCAGGGTTAGTGCAGGGCCAAGCAACAACATGCAAACTCTGAAATATTCAGAGTGCAGTAACGAGGTACTGCAAATGTTGAATATGAGAGTAATGTTTGAATGCACCTCTGTTGACTGACCGATGCTTTGTGACTTGTTGTTGGAGTCATGACACAATGGGATTCTTTTTGTTTATTTTGTTTTTTTCATGTGTTTTTATTGCCAAAATATATTTTTAACATTTCATTTTCTAGCTTGCATTATTTAAAAATAGTGGATGACTTGTAATATTTTGTGGATATTTCATTAATTAAAAAAATGCTGCAGTTATTTCTGAATTTGGACAAGTCTGTTTAAGTTGCTGTGTGAGCTCTTTTTGTTCTTTGTTGTCGTTGTTTTGATCTCAGAGCTGTTTTGGACGGAAGTCCTCGGCGTGTGTCAGAATCATGGGGCCACGAGACTCAGCACCCATTAACCTCATTACTGTAACACACAGTGGCTCTGTGTTCACACAGCGAGGGGGTAACATGCATGTGTATGTTTTCACATCACATGACTCCTCTGTTGTGTTGCTGTCACCAACAGTCGCTCACTGTTTCACCGCTCAATGAAGCGCTTCAGGCTGACAGCACAGCGACACCCCCACAGAGGTCCCTTTATTCCCCTGGAGGCGCCTCTCAGAGCTGTTCTCAGGTCTTCTGTAAAGTTACACTCAGAGGTGTTCCCCCTTCCAAACAAACACACGCTGACCAGAAGGGAACGAGGAGGGAGTCCTGTTACTAAGCAACACTGACTGTAACAGAGGACACCACTGACAAATTCAGAAGTATTAACTGAGAGAACCAATGAACTGTGACATGTCTGTGCTGGGGAGAATACTGGCTGCTGCTTCTGTACAATGATGAGGATGTGGACGTCCTCATCATTGTGTCCACTGTAGGTGTGGACGGACTGCAGAGTCCTGGTCTGTAGGTGTGGACGGACTGCAGAGTCCTGGTCTGACGAGTAGCTCTGCGGTGCTGTGCCGTCCTCTCAGTCAGAGGTTGTTTGGTTTCCCCGATGTATAAACCTGCCAGTCCCCCTGGTACTGAACAGCGTACACTACATTACTCTGTTTGTGTCGGGGGCCCGATCCTTGGGGGGGACCAGTTTTCGGCGCAGCGTGCTTTGGGGTTTATTTGTTTTGTCTGGTTGTGCAGGAAACCTCTCAGAAAATGTGTGTGTGAATATCCAACACAAAGTATTTGTTTGCTGCTTCTGGACAAGCTGACGCTGACTCAGCTGATATCAGAGTTTCCACGAGGAGGAAAGCTCGTGTCCAACTGCAGCAGCTGCTGCTCCCGCTGTAGCCTCACAATAACAACTACTTTAAAAGGAAGTGTATCAAGGATCTGACTGCAAACACAGAAATACAAGACTAACATTTCTTGATGATAACATCTGTTGTTAAGTTCCAGTCTAACTGCTGGATTGAAGAGATCAGTTCTGTTTATATGTATATAGGACATACGTCTTACAGTGTTCAGAGCACGGCTGTCTTTTTCTTAGACTAACGGCATGTCAGGGGAAGTTTGCCAAGTTTCCTGACCTCTAAAGGTCTTTTGTTTAAAGTAATTTAGAAAGGGAGGGATCGTCTTATATTCAGGCAAGTAATTAGGCTCCTGTGGCTCCACATGCAAAAACTGGTGGGAGGACGTCAAGTCCTGTCTCAGCAATTCAGCTTCGTTTCCTAGAAGTGTGCAGACAGAGAGCTGGGTGGGTGACTGGCAGAGGGACGGACCTCAGACTGAGCTGTGTGTGTGTGTGTGTGTGTGCGTTATGTGTGTGTGTGTGTGCGTGCGTGCGTTATGTGTGTGTGCGTGTGCGTGCGTTGTGTGTGTGTGTGTGTGTGCGTACTTCTGTGCGTACACATGTATATTTGTGTACCTGCAGGCTCAGCTGTAGGGTTTCTAGGAAAAGCCAATGGGAGGTGCTGCAGTTAGGGTTAGGGTAGGCTGAGTGGGAGGTGCTACAGTTAGGGTAGGCTGAGTGGGAGGTGCTGCAGTTAGGGTTAGGGTAGGCTGAGTGGGAGGTGCTACAGTTAGGGTTAGGGTAGGCTGAGTGGGAGGTGCTGCAGTTAGGGTTAGGGTAGGCTGAGTGGGAGGTGCTGCAGTTAGGGTTAGGGTAGGCTGAGTGGGAGGTGCTGCAGTTAGGGTTAGGGTAGGCTGAGTGGGAGGTGCTGCAGTTAGGGTTAGGGTAGGCTGAGTGGGAGGTGCTACAGTTAGGGTTAGGGTAGGCTGAGTGGGAGGTGCTACAGTTAGGGTTAGGGTAGGCTGAGTGGGAGGTGCTACAGTTAGGGTTAGGGTAGGCTGAGTGGGAGGTGCTACAGTTAGGGTTAGGGTAGGCTGAGTGGGAGGTGCTACAGTTAGGGTTAGGGTAGGCTGAGTGGGAGGTGCTGCAGTTAGGGTTAGGGTAGGCTGAGTGGGAGGTGCTACAGTGTGCCTGCCTCTCTTCTGTTCAGAGTCTCAGAACAGAAATGGGGAAGAAAATGAGATTTAGAGCTCAACTACAGAACCCCCCAGGACAAAGTACTTTTACATTCTCCAAACTGCTTCATAGATGTTGCATTTGGTTGAGGTCATGTGACTGTAGGAACGTTCAGACTCGTCTTTAGTCTTCTAGTTGCCAAAGCTTGTACTTTTTTCACATTACACATGATCTGTTTTAAACAGTTTGATGATTTTTGGTGAGAAAAACATGTCGAATGATGAGAACATTTTCTGTAGTATAAAATGTCAGACCGACACATTCAGTATGTGTTGCCTGACACACACACGTTCTCTCCTGTTTCCAGATGTTGCTGGTGGTGGCATTTTCTCAGGGCTTTCTCCAGAATAAATCATCATCCACAGACACACGGGGTGTAAAAAGCCTGGTGTAAGGTGTTGGCAGTAAACTCTCAGTTAATGAAGAGGAACCTCAGGCTGAACCTATAATTACCGTCATGTGCAGCAAATCTTCTGTAATTTGTTCTTTTATTGTTTTACTGCACAGGTAGAAGAATGAATAAGTTAGTCAAGCCTCGGATTCAGGATGAATAACTACCAGGTTGTAGAATACTGGTAGCTGTCTCAGTGCCTCATCAAGTACACTGAAAGCTGTTGGGACTGTGTCCAACCACAGCTAGCAGACTTGGACCGGGCCTCGGCTATACTGTTCTAGATGATTCAGAGCTTGAAGGGCTCGAGGTCTGGTTAGTCTGCTGA
>VURO01023751.1:0-25829 GCA_015108175.1 Pelvicachromis taeniatus | reverse complement strand
GCACCCTGGCATAGACCCTCCGGTCCCCCTTCTTAAAGATGGGAACCACCACCCCGGTCTGCCAATCCAGAGGTACTGACCCTGATCTCCACGCAACATTCTATAGGCGTGTCAACCAAGACAGCCCTACAACATCCAGTTGTAAATCATATTTTCATAATGACTGTGGTATGGATCTGTGATCTGCATTAACACCCAGCATGCAAACCTTTGACCTTGTTTAAAGCTTGTTTAAACAAGCACTCAGTTCTTTAGGTGACCTTAAGAACTGACCTTTGACCTTGTTTAAAGCTTGTTTAAACAAGCACTCAGTTCTTTATCTAGTGTGAGTTATGTTAGCAATATGCCTGTTAAAGCAAAGCATTAAAACCCATGGCACCTTTTCTTCAAATCTAACAGGCCCACCTCTCAGCATTTAAAAAAAAAAAGAAGCTTTTATGTGTTATCAGGATGAATACCTGAAAACCAGCTACGCAGTGTAGCTTTTAATAAAAGTTACTCACTCTAGACTAAAAAGAGCTATTGTTGTGAACTATTTTCATCTGCAGATTTGTTGCGTCGGTGCATACTCAAAGCTCTAGGTCACTGTATGTGGAAATGTCTTGATACGTTGCAACTCCTTTGTTCATTATATTGAAGGATCCTGTTATTCAAGTGCAATGCTGTGGCTCAGTGGTGTATTTGTAAGACAACAGTTTTAGAAAGTTATCACTCAATGTGTGGATTTCTGTAGTGTGATATGAAAAGATCATATCCATCCATCCATCTTCCTCCGCTTATGTGGGGCCGGGTCGCGGGTTCAAGCAGAGAAGCCCAGACCTCCCTCTCCCCAGCCACTTCCTCCAGCTCGTCCGGGGGAACACCAAGGCGTTCCCAGGCCAGCCGAGCGATATAATCTCTCCAAGCGTGTCCTGTGTCTGCCAGCCTCCTCCTGGTTGGACATGCCCGGAATACCTCATCCAGGAGGCATCCTTCGATGTGAAGGAGCAGCGGCTCTACTCTGAGCCCCTCCCGGATGGCCGAACTTCTTACCCTATCTCTAAGGGAGAGTCTAGCCACCCTTCGGAGGAAGGCCATATCCGCGATCTCGTTTTTTCGGTCACTATCCACAGCTCGTGACCATAGGTAAGGGTAGGGATGTAGATCGACATCATATCATTGGATAATAAGCAAGAGATTGCATAGCCATGTTGGACAGGGTGTCAGTCAATGTAAGGAAGCTCCTGATAAAGACTGAGCAAACAGCAGAAGGATTCTGAAAATGAGTATGTCAATCAACAGGCAAACTGTCAAGGGTACAGCTTTCAGAAACTAATGAGGAGAAGAGGAAACTAGACATTTTTCATATTCTAAAAAACAAACCTCTTGTTAATGTTTAAAATGTTAAAATTCCACTTCCAGATGCTGCTCTGATTTTTTTTAAATCATGCTTTTCATATGTTTTTGTCTTTTAATGTCTCTGTAAAGCACTTTTAATCTCCTTGCTGTTGAATTGTGCTATATAAATAAACTTGCCTTGCCTTGCTTCTCTTTCAGCTGACAGCTTGTTTGTCTACTAGACACATTTATTTCTTTTGACCTTACAAATGTTAGGAGAGAATACAGTATGAATACTTAGCAGCAAAGTCAAAACAGTAAAAAAAAAAAGTATTTGTTGTCAGTCCAGAATTGGTGTAAATTGGAGTAGAAAGAAAGAAGGAAGAATTCTGCTTTCAACATGTTTGGCTTTATGTTTTCTTCTTCGGTGTGCCTGCACAGTTAGGGGTTTATGTTACTTGTTAATTACCTCATTATTCCCAGTGGCCTAATCCCTGTAATCCATTGAAACGCCACTGTTGAAACACTTATTGCTGCAAGAGTGCATAATTAAGCTGTTTAGCTCTTAGTTATTGTTCCGAACCAGTGAAAAACAGCACCGTGTAGTTGCCGTGACTCTGTGTCCTTCTGCGCATTTATGTGCACTGACATTTATTAACCATTAGGAGTCAGTATAAGCTCACTAATACATGTGCAGGACGCTCTCTGATCATAGTGCATGAGTGGTGAAGAGAATATCCAGAAGCCTGTGCTTATCTTTCTCTCGTGCAGCTGATGACCGTGACATTCAGCAGCATGAGAATGACAGCAAGAGGAAGTACTTCTGTTTGGCAACAGTGGACAGTTGCTCCATTTCCTGTGACTTCTTAATAAGAAGCAGGCCAAGCATGTGACTGTGGGACGAGACACAGGAGCAGGGCTTCGCAAGTTTTTTTTTGTGGCTTTTTTAAGGCGATAATAGATATGCATAATTCCGTCTTTCACTTTCTCACTATTCATCTTTTTTCCTTGCTCTGTTCCATTAATAAAACCCTTTATATTTGACAGAATAATAATAAAACCCACTAACACTTACACTTTGTCTTCAATGAGACAGAAAACAGTTTGCCGTTAATGACAGCAAGATGTTTATGTGTCTTTCTCTGGCCTCCCATCTTCCCAACACCCCTTGCAGGTAGTTCTGGGTGAGTACCGCTGGCTCTCCTACAAGGACACCCTCACTGCGGCCACCCAGCTGGGCAGCGGTCTGGCAGCATTGGGGCAGCGGCCTAAAACCAACATTGCCATCTTTTGTGAGACACGAGCAGAGTGGATAATAGCTGCCCAGGCTTGTTTCACATACAACTTCCAATGTAAGTCCAGCTTTCTCAGAGTACATACACATACAGCAAACATTACATACATAATGCTAACACAAGGACAGAAACATCAATCTCTCTATACTACTATGCATCTTTTTGTTTCATATGGACTTTCCATTTGCCCTCCTTTCTACTATACAGATGTATAATGGAGAGAAGTGTGTCTGTGTGTGTTTTGTGTTATTTTGGGTCCCCTTGCCAGTGCAGCCTGAGCTGCTGTCAGGTACTGTTAGTTTTTCTTGGTGTTACATGTGACAGATGCTAACTGACATTCATCCTACAATCCACCCTTATAGCAGTATGTCCAGAGTTGAAGATAAGGCCACCTCAGTTCAGTGTTACTTCAGAAGTGGGCGAGCCCAGATGTAGCACACAGGAGGCATCAGCTTAAAATTACAAACTCAGTCAGGTAAATAAAAACACGGGGAAGAGGCTATAGGTGAGAATCACCAGACACCGAATGATACGATATTATCACAATACTCACGACACCACTTACGATATGCTGAGTATTGCAGTAATATATATTGTGATTAATCATGTTTTCGCCTGCAAATAATGTCCTCAGAGTCAAGCTTGGTCAATATCTTTCATTCAATAAGATGAAGTTATCTCACTTAAGTTACAACTGCTGAAAAATAAGATATTCAACCGCACCAACACTGTCACTAAAACTGCAATACATGTTGCCATATAATGGAGTCTGTCTGATATTAATCTGATATCTGTCTGCAATTGAATGGGGTCAATTTATGACAATTATATCCTATTTATTTCTGATAATCAATCAATTAACTACAATAAATCATTGAAAATCACATATTTGTTGGTCTCTGCAAATATAGAAATTTGCATTTAATATTTACATTTGCACTCTGAAACATTCGTTTTCTACAGAAACATAACAACAACACAACCAGCTGGCAGTCAGTTGAGTTGAGTCCACTTGAGTTGTGCTCGAGTGCAATCACTTTGTGATTATAAGCGGTCATGAGTGTGCTACAGCCTCAGCTCTGGGCAACCATTTAACCGTTACAATTGTTGTAATTAGTCACAGAATGGGGAAAAAATGCAATCTACAGGCAGCCACCAATTTGTTTTTTTGTGGATGAAAGGAGGTTGCTGCCCTATTTTACTTGTGTGACTGAGCTCTTAGGAGGAATATTTGTTTCCAGTGTTGATGTTTCAAGTTTTCTTAGATAAGCTTATCTCAGGAGTGTGGTGCAGGGGAGGAGCCCTCTTGATCGTAGTATTTGTTTTCAGAGTAGTTGAACTTATTTTTTAAAAGTATATTGATAATTGGTGTCCATGTATCGATACAATATTGCCACACAAAATATTGCAATACTGTGCTATATGGATTTTTTTCCACCACTCTTTGAAGAGAGTTTTTTTTTCCATCCAGGAACAAAAGAAAGAAGCAACAAATAAACGAGGCTCAATACAGAATGGTATGAAAGCAGTAAACAGAAGGAACTGATTGGCTCATAGTAGACATCCCAATATCAATAAACATGCACCAGAGGCGCTCAGACACAAATTGTGACACACCCTGGATAATTTTATTATTATATGAAGTTAAGTGTTTTACTTTAGATAATATACCGACCTTGTCCCCGCAATAATTCCAACTATACTTATAAATTGACTTGTAGTTATGCAGCTTTTCTACTACAAGCTTCATTGATAAATACAGCACTTTTATTTTATGCCTTTAGATGCTTTGTTGAACATTCATGCACACACTCATTATCATGTCCTAGGTTATTTTACCTCGAATCTTTCATTTAGTAGCTGACTCACTCTACCATTGTAAGGCACAGCTACCTGCCGTGTAACTTTGTAATTCCCTTCTAGTTTCTGAAAGGTGTTTGATGCTTTCCCACAGGTGTTACAGTAAAAGGTTCTAATGAAGAGTTTCTTTTGAAAATTAAGAGTGGCTACAGTAAAACAGGCTGACAAATGGATCTGCTTTTTTCACAGATATGCACAGATAATTTGTACATTATCATGTACTTTCTGTTTAGGCTGTGGTTTGTATTCTCTGTATTCTCTTCTCTTTGGTCTTTCCCACTGAGTAGCTCGAAATAAGTCTGGATGTGGCAGATTTATAGCGGTGTGTGTGTGTGTGTGTGTGTGTGTGTGTGTGTGTGTGTGTGTGTGTGTGTGTGTGTGTGTGGTGTGTTCACATGATAGTGGTTTCATGTTAGCAGACAACTTGTAATATGGAGGGCCCAGCTGAGACAGAAGAAGGTCAATTTGTCCCTTCTGCTTCGGCGTTATGTAAGTGTCCCGTTTCTCCTCCTTCAGTGCTTTCTCTTTTCCCCATCCGTTTTTCTGAGTTCTTGTTAGGAAAAGATGCTCAAACACTGACAAGTACATTTAAAAAAATTTTTTTTTAAATTATACACCAATGGTGTCTGTACTTGTACAGCAGTCGTACACTTAACAAAAACATGTCTTGTGCAATGGAAAGTGGTTCGGTCCGTGTAGTTTTGTATTTCTTCCAGTGAAGCAAGGATTACTTGGAAGAAAGAAACGCAAAGCAAAGATCTTCTCTTGCTCTGAATTAAAACGTTAATAAACAGAGAGAGCAAAGCAGCTGTGGGCTTCAGCATGATTTACTCTTTAATATGTTCCATAGCAAAGGCTGCAGCACCTTTTATTCATCACAAGCTTCCACGGCAGTTCGTTAAATCTTTTTGATTACCCATAAAGGACCCTTTTGTTTTGGCTATCCACTTTAATTTAAGCTCCATTAAACTGTCATTCTCATAAAAGGCACAGCCATCAAGCCAAGAAAGCATCTTTATATTTCATCTTCCTCCGTTGCAAACACAAACAGTGGGAGAGTGGAAAAGCCAGGGGCAGTGCACAGCACACAGAGGCCTTAAAGGTTGGAAAAAGCTGCAGAGGAAGAAACAGAGGGGAGGAAGGAGAACAAGACAAGTGAGGGCCGATGGCGTCAGAAGAGGGGTGAGAGAGTCTACGTGAGCATCTGATGTTGACAGAGGCATCAAGGAGTCAGCCAAAGGCCCCCAGTGAACTCAAATACTTAGTGTGAGTGGGTGTGGGTGTGTGTGCGTGTTCATTGTACTTCATATCCACTGTACATTGGCTCAGCAGGCCAACTTTTGTGAGCTGTCTATTCTCCCGTGTATAAGTTACATAAAAGGTGTAGCACAAGCATCAGCTGCACAGCAGCGATCCCCCTCACAGAGTCAAGGATGGGACGGGCTTCTCTTTCAAGATGTCATTTGTTGTATCAAACCAAAAAAAGAGTCCAGACTCTACTCTGTTGCTACTAAGGGGAATCTGGACGTTTCCTAAGCTTCCTGTACTGACATCTAGTGTGTGACTGTGTGTGTATGTGTTAAGCTTGGGCCACATTGAATGTTTAGATCTCACGGATGGAGGTGTCATGGCCCTCCCTCTCACACACATGGTCACCCAAACACAGCAGCAGCGCAGGAAGTGTTGGAGCTCCATGACGCAAAATCTTGATGTCACAAAGCCCTGTCCCATAAACCCCTGTGTCTGTGTCAAAGCTGGGACGCAGGGCTGTAGACTATGCTATTCTGTGCTAGCCTGCTTCTGTTGCTGTCAGGGTATCTACTGTTGTTTCCTCTTGTCACTCCTTTCTCCTTCTTTCCTTCTTCTGTTTTTTTGGTCTCCTGCTCTCATCTTTTAAAATGAATACATTCTTCAGAGCAAATTCTGCAACATGTGGTGTCAATATGTGGAATAATCATTAGTGACATAATGTAAACTTTGAAGCAAGCAATTGAATTCAGTTTAGTTTTTAGCCTTTTATTTGTGGAGGATTTAAATGTCTTTTAATGGGCCTGTGGTTCTGTTATCTAAAAAATGGTATTCTTTAAATAAGGCTTTTTTAATGCTGTGATTTTTAACCCTTTTTTATTTTACTTCTCTAGGGAAACCATGATTTTTTTGCCCCAATAACACAAGAGAATACATTTTTGTACTTTCTTCTGCTGAGAAGTTTTGTAAAAGCACATAAACATAATTCACTTTAAGTACTCTATGATCTGTGTTTGTGCATTTAAACTACACACTCAGTTGGTGCTTATGATCTGGGGCTATTTTTGTCATACTTTGAGTCCCTTTGAACCTTTTTATTCCCTTCGCGGAAATCATAATGCTGAAGCATTCAGTGATATTTTAGAAAATCAAAAGCTTCTAAATTTGTGGCACTAAATCGGGCTAATGCCGTTTCCTGTTTAAACATGACATGACCCTTCATGCACAAAGCAGATAGCACAAAGAACGTGAAGAACGTCTGCACAGAGTCAACATAGTCAACCCCATACAAACATCTCTGGTTCCAAAATGCAGTTTTATAAAGTGATGTTAAACAAGCACATATGGGTGTGTCATTTGGGTGTTCAGAGTTTGATCAGTCATCAGATAGTCTTCCCAAAGAAGCACAATGCAGCGTAACCAAAATATAACATGTGAGCCAGGAGACAAGAGTCAATACCTGGTTTTAAACGACAGCCTGAAATGCTAACCCTGCTTTGCTGAGTGCTTACATTCATGCAGCCACGCAGTGCTTCATTAGACATATGCACTTAGTCAAAGCAGTAAACCCTCTCAAATATCTGTACTTGTTTATATCCCCCAAAGAGTACTTATCATGCAGCAAGAACTGTTTGCCTCGGAAGCTTTAGCAGCAGCCTCTGGAGGTGCCTGAAGTGCTCATCTGAGTGAGAGGGGCCTAAATCAGGGACACTGAGGATTGTAGACAGTGAGCACGTACATGGTCCATCTTCACATGTCTGCGCGGTCACTGTGTTCACACACAGACAGCTTTGTTTTGAATTAATGGTGTTTAGATGAATAGCCCCTCCTGCCTCTTGCCCATCACATTAAGTCATCCTTTGCCTCACCCTTCATGGTGGCAGACGAGTACATTTGGATGTGGGTTCTGTATGTCCTGTGTGTATGCATGTGTATATTTTGTTGGACTACTATGTGGAAAGCAAATTTGCCTGTGGGGATATTAATGTTTTAGTCTATTCTACTCTAACCTATGTGCTTATGTGCCTTTTCTATGTGCCTGTGGGGTGCAGTGGTCACCATTTACTCCACATTGGGAGGTCCGGCCATTGCCCACGGGCTGAATGAGACTCAGGTGACCCACATCATCACCAGCAGGGAGCTCTTGGAGACCAGACTCAAGGTTAGAATACACAGAGTAAATTCTCTCTGCAAATGTTTTTTCACAGGAAATTTATTTTTCAAAACAAAGTGTGAGAAACTAGTAGACAAAGCAACAGGGAACAGTACCGTGACAAACATGTGAACGAATATCTCATATATCTGATCTTCCGAGGAAACGTCTGAGCCAAAGTTTTCAATCAGATAGAACACAATGTTCAGTGCTGACAGAACAGAAGTTGCAGCGTGCCATAACAGAGTCGTAAATGTTATAAGACGCGTGGTGACCGCTTTGGCCTGTTTTGGCCAGGTTCAGTGCCAAAATAAGCAACGCTCCTGCAGTTCATCTTTCCATTTTCCTTTGCCCACTTGTTCACAGATATACCCACTCTTTATCTTTTGTCAATATAGAAACAACATATATCAAGTTCCCATGTGCATACATTTGGTGTGTGTGTGTGTGTGTGTGTGTGTGTGTGTGTGTGTGTGTGTGTGTGTGTGTGTGTGTTTGTCAGGCCATCCTAACTGACGTTCCAAGGCTGCAGCACATCGTTGTAGTGGAGAACACGCCGACCGCGTGGCCCGGCTATCCGCGTGGCGTCAGCATCCACAACATGGCTGCGGTTCAGAAGCTGGGAGCCAGGCATGAGAATGGTAGGTTTTGTCTGTGTGTCTGTATATTGATTTACGTGAAGTTTGCTTTCAAGAGTTCATGACTCACAACATTTAAAAAGCATTTCGCTGCTTGGCCATTAAGAAAAAAGTTTTCTATACATGGTGAGTCACAGTGACAATAAAACCACAACACACCACTTGATATAAAGCACTGTCTTGCAAGACATTAACAGTGTATACAGAACTGAGTTGTGCGGAGTGATCTATGTAGTGTTTGATATTTTCCACGTTGCTTCACTGTGGCAAAATGCCATTTTCCTGTGAAGGATTTTGGAGCTCTAAGGAGGCATGTGATCTAAAATTGTGGCCTTAACTACAGTTTGACAAAAAAACCCCAAAAAACTCTTAACACCCTTTAGAAGTGCAGTGTGAATATTTTTAAAGTGAAATAAATAAAAGACACAAAATATGAAATGAACAACAGTCATACACATAAAATACAATAAAGTCAACATCTCATAAAGTGTCAGTGAAGCGCTTTAAAGACAGACAGAGGAGAGGCTGGACTAATTGTAAAGGCTGATCATTCCACATTCTGGGAGCCGCAACAGTGAAAGCGTGCTCCCAACACAGCGTATGTGTAGTTTTAAGCACACTCAGGAGCAGCTGATCAGATGACCCAAGAGAACAGGTGGATGCAAAAGAATGCAGAAGATCAGAGAGTTGGGGAAGGGCAAGACCAATGAGGCCTTTAAAAGAAAAGAAAAGAAATTTAAAATGCTGCTTCAATTGGAAAAAGCTTGATTTAACCATTGCCCTGATCCGACTGTTAACCTGAATGGTGGACACAACACAATACACCATATTATTTGCCAAATAATTCCACTGTAAAAGCTCCAAAAGGCAAACACAGCTGAAGGGTCCATTTCTGGGACTTCAATTAATGTTCATAAGATCAGTCAGGTGTAGCTGCCTCTGTCCACACCTGTCAGTCCAAGCATCCACCAATCATATGGTTGTTTTGAAGAGAAAACTATCCTTACACTGTAAACATACTTTTTATTACCTTTAAGTGTTTAACACGGGGACTGACTCTCTTTTTGGAGGCAGCCTGACTAGAAGAACTGCAGAACTGCCGCTTCATTTTAGTTATCCTCTGAGGTTACAGCCAAGCTGAAGTCCAAAGAGAGCTACACCTACACCACACAGCTGTCCCAACGTTGCTAGCGTGGTTTCTGTGACTAAGCAGTGCTCTGTTAATGGATCTGGCAGCATTTCTGGTGGAAACCAAACTTTACATTCCTCTCTCTGCCACTTGGGATACAGACAGCAGCTTATAGTGCTCCTGTTTTCCCATGGATACAGATTTTCAAAACTGAATGTCTATTTCTTTTATTCAATTATATATATGCATTTAATTTCTTTTTACTTTTAAAAGTGTCTATTCATCAACATCTAATTAAATGAGTTGGTACATTTGCCACTTGGGGGCAGCAGAAGCAACCTAAAACGCACAATTGCCTTGTTACAACCTTAAAGTGAATAAAAGCAAATGAAACAAATCTATTAGCAGGCAGTACTGTTATAATTTTTTAAAGACAAACAAACAAACAGCACCTTGAAGAGAAACAACTTTCCAAGTAAGAGGTCCTAAAACACTAACGTTCACAGCGCATGTGTTTTAATCCGCCGGGCTTTTTGATGTCGCCATGTCTTCCTCTCAAATAAATTTAATAGTCAGGGCTTCTTGGGGTATGGGGTGGGGGCAGATTGGTATCTGGCCTACTAGGTCATGTGAAGAAGGAAGTGCTAACATCTGTGTCAGATTAAGGTTGATACCGTGCATGCTCAGTTAGTGCACAGATAAGGAAGAGGCCATCACCCATCTTCACTTTTTATTGAGGCCCCTTGAACTGACTGACCCAAAACATGTCTAGCTGGTAGAGTCATGTGCAGATAAAGGGAGAAGGAAGTAGGAAGGGAGGATAGAGCGCTGGGATGTTGGCGAGGGTCATGTTTACACATGGCGCTATTAACTTCACATGACATCAGCTTTTGGAGTGCACACGCCTCGTATCCGCATCTGGGGAGGGAGAGAGAAGCTATGTCTGCCCTTGTGACTGTGTTGCACTTTACTTCATCCTTTAGTTTGTCAGTGCCTGCTGAGCTTGGGCGTCTTACATCTGTTTTTGTTCTCGACAGAAAGCGAAAAACAAAAAAACAATCTCGTTTCAGTTCTGTTCCCGCTGGAAACTGACTTGCTCTTTACTTATTTATTCAGACCGTAGGAGTCTAAGAGAGGGATCAGAAGGCAAGAGATTCGTCAAATTGTGCTCTGCTGTCTAGACACGTGAATGTCTTTTTCACTGCCTTTATCTGCTATGTTCTTTGATGTAAAGAACATTCACAGCAGCTTTTCTTGTTCTTGATCACATGTCTTGATTGTGAACCTTACCTGCTGGGAGACGGTGATGAAAACAGACTGCAACTGGAATCACGGGTGGAAAGGGAAGCTGTGTTAGGCCGCGTTCAGCCTGACTGTCTGTGAAATAAAAATTTGCATAAAAAAAGTCATGCTCAACTTTTGATGCAGTGCAATGTCAAGGAATATACCAACAGTAGCCAGTAAAACATGTACTGTTGTACAGTTCTTGGTAAAAGTTGGACGTAGCATCCTGGTCTAAACGGTGAAACCAGGAAGTTCTATAGTTCATGGAAAATTATCCTACTTCTTAATTCCTTTATGTCCTCATCAGATCCTTTCCTGATAATTTAACAGATTCAATCACTAGTTTCAAATCCTGCTGAATACAGAATGATGTTTGTTAGAAGTTTAAAAACTGGTTTCTTTAGGGCAGGTCTACACTTTGATTGACAGGTCACTACAATATATAACCGTACAATGTTTGTCTGAGCCAGTGCTAATTGCATCTGGTGTCAAATCATTAAGATGATGATAAATACTTGACTAACTCATGTGTGATGTCTGTTAATCAGATGGCACTTTTTTGAGGACCATTACAGATATTTTTAAAAGACGCGAAAATCTAAAATTTATGCCCACATTCTCACTCAGCCATGTGACCAGTGTTGGTCAAGTTACTTGAAAATATAAAATGAGTTACTAATTACTGATTACTTCTCCAAGAAAGTAGTCCCGTTACTTTACCGATTGATTATTTTTTAGTTACTTTATTACTTAGTTACGTTTTAAAAACATGATGCACAACCTGAATATGTAGATCTTTCAGCCCAATTCTATTATTTCTGCATAATGCATCATATAAAATTGAATCAAATAACAAAATCTCTTTTTAACATTTTTTTTCTTAGTTTTAATCTTTGAGCTTTTTGCTTCAAGCAAAAATTAAATTGTATGCAACACTCTCTGACTGGAAGAAATTCGTTTAACATTTAAACCTAATTTCTGCATATTCAAGCTTATAATATAAAATATTTTTTTTTGTGTTTACACCCACTCTTTCAAATAGATGCAAGTAAAACAGAAAAAAAAATCAAATCAAAGGTTTTACAGAATCAAACTAATGTCAGTACTTCCAAGCTTTAAGCGCTGCATGGTCGTACTCTCTCTATATTATCCATTGTTGATCTACACACGTCTGTTGCTGCCATTGACGTTGCACGCTCATGTGTCATTGTCATGAGACACTCTCACAAACAAAATCACAGTTTAGTAGCGCAGTGACGCAGCGTGCTTACGGGGAAGTAACAATAATCTAATTACTTTTTTTGCAATAGTAATCCCTTACTTTACTCGTTACTTGAAAAAATTAAGTAACAAGTGCGAAGGGTGTTTTTTGGCAACGTACTTATTTAAAAAAAACAAAAAAACTCTGCATTTTGCCAGGAGGGAGCTGGTTAATTGAAATGATTTGATTTAATTTCTGAGATAACCATTTAACCTTTCTGTGTGTTTGACTCTTAAAGAGTCTTAAAGAGATTTGTTTAGCCAGCACACACACAACAAATGAACCATGTCTCTGGATTGTTTAAACATTGGTTCATTTTTGTGCTATAAACCGTTAATCCACCGCAGTTCTGCCGCATTTTCTGTTTCTCTGTTGACATTCCAGCAGCACGTGAGCGCAAGGCCCCACTGCCCTCGGACATTGCAGTCATCATGTACACCAGCGGATCCACAGGCATTCCAAAGGGCGTTATGATCTCCCACAGCAACATCATCGCTGGGATTACAGGAATGGCTGAGAGGATACCCAACCTGTGGTAAAGCCCTCAAACGTACTTATTATATGACACCCCGGGGTATGGTCTAATAGTTTTTGGTTATACATGTGTTGCTTTTTGGCTCATCTGTTTGTAAAATATGGAGGCAGTTTTGTAGGGAAATACACTTTCTAAAGCAGCTCATCTCCACCGCTACCCATCTAAGCAGAATCGCCAGCCACCAAACATACAGATTAGAACATGCCATTTAGGTTTGTTCATTAAGAGAAGACAGTGATGCACTGGATGACTGGAAGCAGAAGAAATAGTCGGGAAGTCTGTAATCAAAACTAAGATGAGTTCAATGTTCAAATTTCTCTATTAGGAATATTTTAACTACTTTATGGGAAATGTACTTGTTCAGCTGGTATCATCATACAGCAGTTGCTTATATTAAAAGAGAAACTGACCCTTCTCTGGGGAATAAGGTGGGAGTGAGAGGAAACAGAAAAGGGAGGGAGCTTAGTATGAGTAGCGGAACAATGTGGGAGAAAGGGAGTCAGTATGAGATGGATGGAGGTTAAAGGGGTTTAGTTGTGACAGTCTCAGTCGATCTTATGAAAATGTTGGCTTTTCTTTGTGGATTAAGTAACATGACTATGTAAACCTCCCCCTCATTCATGGCTTGAATGTACAACATGTTCACTAAAATGGAAATTTGGTTGTTACTTGTGTTGAGATGAATGTTTTCAGTAGGTGAGGCTTAACTCAAAGGAAATGTAGCTCATATACAGTATTTATCTTGAAAATATGACAAATGTATAACTTCTAAAATAAAAAAATTGCAATAGTTTGTCTTACATTAGTTGTAAAATGAACTACAGCTAATGTAGGCTCCCTGAGCCTGGTTCTTCCGGAGGTTTCTTCCTGTTAAAAGGGAGTTTTTCCTTCCCACTGTCGCCAAAGTGCTTGCTCATAGGGGGTCATATGATTGTTGGGTTTTTCACTGTATGTATTATTGTAGGGTCTACCTTACAATGTAAAGCACCTTGAGGCGACTGTGGTTGTGATTTGGCGCTATATAAATAAAATTGAATTGAATTGAATTGAATTAATGCTTGATTAATTTCACTGAAGGGTTATTCCGTCTCAAATCAACCAACCAACTGAATTTGAATTGGTTGGTTGCGCCCGTTGACCCACTTTCATGAGGTTTGTCTTGCACATTAAAATCTGTGGCAATGTTTGAACAATACAAAATATAAAAATATATGCATTTGTATATGTTGAAATGTATTTGATATATAAAGCTACAATTTTACGCAAATTGGGAAAGGTCATGCAAGAAGTCTTCTGACTTGAGATGGGATGACCCTAAGACCTTCATGTTTGGAGTAGTGTTTTTCTCAAACACTTAATACCCAACATCAAATCTGGGTTTTTAACATTTGTGTGTGTTTATAGTGAAGAAGACACCTACATCGGCTACCTGCCTCTTGCCCATGTACTGGAGCTCAGTGCAGAGCTCGTATGTGTGTCTCATGGCTGTAGGATTGGCTATTCATCACCTCAGACTCTTGCTGACCAGGTAATAAAACCTCTCATCTGTCTTTGAAAATAAAAAAGTTTCCTTCCAAGTCATGAGTACAAGTCAAGTCATGACATGAGCAAACTTGAGCTTTCAGAACCTCAGGTTATCCACTGCAGATACTTTGTTGTCTAAAGTTCATTCTGGTTTTAAGGTTAACTTTCATATATTTAAAAGTTAATGTACAGTTGTGAAAAAAGTACACCCTTTGTCTGTTCTAAGGTTTTATGTATCAAGACATCTTTACCATTTTCTACAATTATTTAAACACCACCTCAGATGAATAAAAACACATGACATATTAGGCTGTGTCATTATTCATTCAACAAAAACTAAGCCAACAGGTAGACACACTGTGTGAAAAACGTAAGTATTCAGTAGCTTGTAGAACTTCTTTTAGCAACAGTAACTTCCTGTATGACTTTATCAGTCTCTCACATCATTGTGGAGGAATTTTGGCTTCAGTTCATTGATACCTTTATGCGCAGCTCTCTTAGCCATAGCATTTTAGTCAGGCCGAGGTCTGGACTTTGACTGGCAGGACCTTGAGTTCTTCCTCTTTTCAGCCATTTTTTTTTAGATTTGCTGCTGCGATTGCGATCATTATCCTTTTGCATGATCCAATTTCGGCCAAGCTTTAACTGTTGAACAGATGGCCTCACGTAGGGCTGTAGAATACTTTGGTATCCAAGGAGTGCCCAGGTCATGTAGCTTAAAAACAAGCCTAAATCATGAAACCTTATACAGTTAATATAAGGTGACCGTGCTGATGTGCTGTGTATGGTCAGACATCTCCACTTTAATCTCATTAGTCTAAAGGACATTGTTACGGACATCTAGTTGTCTGTTCAGATGCAACTTTGCAAACCTAAGTTGTGCTACCGTGTTCTGTTTGGAGAGAAGAGGCTTTCTCCTGACAACCCTTCCAAATAAAACATACTTCTCTTTCTAATTGTACTGACCTGAACTCTAAGAGTTAAAGGCCTGTAGAGTCTGAGGTTTAGCAGACTTCAGATTGCTCTGTCTGACCTCGGGGTGAATTTGCTGGGATGTCCACTCCTGGGAAGATGGACAGCTGTCAAATGTTTTCCACTTGTGAATAATCTTTCTCACTGCAGAATGATGGACTTCAAATAGTTTCGAGATGACCTAATAACCCTTCCCAGATTGATGGGCAGCAACAATTAGTCTGCTAAGATCATTGCTGATGTCGTTCCTCCACTGAATCCTGTCAACACTCATGTGGATACTCGAGACCAGCAGACTGCCAAAACTTCTGGTTTTATAGAGGCGCTCACAGTTGCAGATGATCAGTTATAAACATGCGTTTGATTTGCAGGACCTGGCTGCTATTTACCCTCTGAATTCCCGTGGAAGCAGCAAGGGCATACTTAGTTTTTGTTAAATAAATAATGACCCAATGTAATATATTCATCTGAGGTTGTATTTTAAATAATTTTAGATCCTTCTAAGCATCACATTATTTTTCTGTTATGTTCTGATAAATAAAATCTTAAAGTGGACAGAGGGGATGCTTTTTCTTTTTCATGACTGGAAATATAGCTGGAGCTAGTAGATTTTTGATATATATGTGCAAAAAAATGAGGTAACATCTCATCACAAATGTAATAATTTAAATGATCAATAAATTGATGTTTCTTTCTCCTACCCTAAGTCAACAAAGATCAAGAAAGGAAGCAAAGGAGACACCAGTGTGCTCCAGCCCACTCTGATGGCAGCTGTCCCGGTATGTCATAATGCACTGTCCAGTATAATGTTAGAGAACCATTAACATTAACAATAACAGTATCACTCACTGACTATGTGTCAAACAGTGCTGTTGGCTTGAGTTTGAGGCCTATGTACAAGAATTACTCATAGAATAGCAGTGATAGAGTCCAGCAGTCTTGGATCTGCAGGATCTTGGTTTGACGTAAATACATCCTACCAATGGTCAATGCTGCTTTTAATCACCAGACAATGTTTGATTCCCAGGGGTCTAAGTTGAATATTTTTGTTGGCTATTGCTGCTTGAAGTATATTTTACTCATTAATCCTTTTCAGCAGTAAGGACTCCGAGATGGGCTTTGCTTAAAATGTTTCACAGTTTGTTTATTAAAGAACAGCTCAAGGTAGTCGGAATATGTCAGAATTTAAGCTGCTGTAATCACGTGGACATTTTAACATTTTACAGAGTTAATGCAAATAAAAACTTCAATGTGAAAAAAAGGTTACTTGTAGCTACAAGTTGTTTGTTTCAGAGTCTTTTCACTCCACTTTTATTTTACAGTACATAGCTTTTGGTTTTGGTAGAAATGCTGCAGATGGCTGTTTTAAGTGAGCGAGTCCTAAAACCCCCCATTTGCTCTCAACCAAAACACACTTTTAGCTGCTACTTGGTAGATGTAGTGGAGCATTTTGCGGCTAAAAATGGAAGTGTTTGAAGTGATCATTATTATTAAAAGGGTAAAAAATGATAGTAAATGCTGGACTAATATTCAGACTGTGGCCTGAAACATGACTTCAAACAAATTCATATGTTTGTTCATTTTTAGAAAAAAGTTTGCTCTTAAATTTATGAAGTGCTGTTTCTGCATTGTATTTACGGCTTGTTCGCGCTTTTGTAATTTTTATTGTGCTCTGCCGCAGAGAGATGTTCATATAAATATTCACAGCCAACAAAATTGAGCACTATATTCAGTCATGATGGAGAAACAGGGTGTCTACAGTTCCAAAAGAAGTCTTAATTATACTACATTTTACTGTTAAAGTGTCTTTTGGTTTGCATTTTTCATCTTGCAGTACCGATAATCTTCCAATAGTAGCCCTGGCGTTTATTAAAAAAATTATTCAGCTGTGTTTAAAAGAGACCGGCGGTTGCTGGAAACCGGCTCTTATTCCCTTCTCAGACGGAATGGACGTTTTGACTTTCTTCCTTCCTCGATAGCATCCGATGACAAAGCATTTTTGGCACGAAAAGGTATTTGCCGTATGATTTACTGCAGGAGGGCGGTAGCCCAGATGGTACGAAAACAGTAGTAGCGTACGGAAAACGCGGTGGGACTTTGGAGACCGGCGTCTATTTGTCGTGACATGTTGTCGAACCAAGCGTTTATTAGGAACGGGCGTCAATAAGAGACAGGCCACTACTAGAAGATATACGGTATCTTAATTTTCCCCCATTCTACACCCACGTCCTTAATCACAAGGAGCTGGCACAGCAGGTAGCACCGCATGCTTGATTTGGAAGGGTTTTTATGCTGGATGCTCATCCTGACACAACTCCAAAAGGATTTGTGTGTCTTCTACAAAATTCATATATTGAAATAAGTTTTGGAGGCTGTGGTATGATTGGACACTTCAAAGTCCAATCCATGCTTCAATTCAGAAAGTTATAACAGCTATATCTACAGCCATAGTATGATAAATGTTATTTCTTCAACTAAGTAGTCAATAAAAGTGGACACATACAGTTGTTGTCAGAGGTTTACATCCACTCATCATGGGCATTAAGGTCATGGTAATTTTGGGGCTTTTAATTATTTCTTTAAAGTGTTCTTTTTCCAGGATGGAAAATTGTACAACATGTTGCCAAAAGTCTTCACTCACACATGCAAATCATTGAATTCAGATGTTCTAGTCACAGGTGAACAAAATCAGGCATGCAGACTTCCTCTGCAAACATTTGTGAAAGAACAGCTCACTCTCAGGAGCTCAGTGAATTCCAGCGTGGTACTGTGGATAGGATACCACCGGTGCAACAAGTCCCGTTGTGAAATTTCCTCGCTACAAAATGTTCCACAGTCAGCTGTGGGTGTGTAGATCATGTCTCTGTTGGATCTGTTGGTCACATTGTAGATATTACAGAGGTCAACAACTTTCTGCAGAGATGATTGCAGCAAACCTTGCAACTTCATGTGGCCTGCTAATTACCTCAAGAACAGTGTGTAGAGGATTGGGTTTCAATGTCCAAGCTGCTGCATTCAAGTCTTATATCACCAATTACAATGCAAAGCGTTGGATGCGTTGGATGGATGAGGTGTAAAGAACGCTGCCACTGTTGTCTGGAGTGAAGAATTACACTCCAGACTGTCAATCCAATGAACGAGTCTGGGTTTGGGGGATGCCAGGAGAACGGTAAACTTTGTGTGTGTGTGTGTGTGTGTGTGTGGGGGGGGGGGGGTGTGGTGTTTTTGGTTTTTTTGGTGTGGGGGGGGGGGGGGGGGGGGGGGGGGGGGGTTCAGAAGTTGCGCTCCTCACTGAAAGCCTCACGTTTACTCCTCTACACATATCTCTTTGGCATTGTGGCCACATAGCCAAGTCTTTATCTCGTCTCACCATAAAAAGTCTCTCCAGAAGGAGTTTAATGAATGTTGTGAATTCAATTATTTTTATGCTGACAAAGAATAGTAATGTTCAAAGAGAACTTTCAGCATGACTTTAAAGAGATTTAAGTCAATGTTTGTTCACATTTGAGCTTCTACGTAATCTTTTGATTCTGTGTAGAGAATTTGAGAAAAACCAAGAGAAATTCAAACTTGTGCAACCAATTCTTGTTTTTTTTTCTTCTTTGCCTCATTAAAGATGTCTGGAAAAAGAGCAGAAAAAAAGAAAAAAGGAAATAATTAAAAGCTCTAAATTAACATGACATTCATACCCATGATGAGCAAATTTGTGACAACAGTATAGCGTATATTGTCGCCTCAAAGTTCTTTTCCTTTTTTTTAATAAAACTTTACCAGTTTGATGCACCATTTCAGACTGTATGTACATGTATAAAAACACATACTGTAAACATTATTATTAGGCTGAAAAGTTACATTTGCTAACCCACAAGTTGTTCCTTAGGTTTGAAAGAGATCTTAAAACGGGCTCAGTAGTGGGTCATTTATAGGTTATCAAGCTACTGGGCCTGCTGTACAGTGACAGAAGTCCTGAGGATGATGAAGAAGGAAAAGACTTTACTAGCCAGCCTAACAGTTAGTCTACAGAAATAAAACGGATACTGACTGATTGGTGATTAAAGCCAATAGCTGTAAATACTTGAAGGAAACTGTGGTATATATGGAGTAGTTATCAATATAGTCATTATATTTATATATAGTATAATAAAACACGATTTGGACAGTTTTCCTTAACTGAATTTGTAGCATACCTTTTTGCCACCTCAAAGTGAACTGACTGCAGACACATAAAGATAAAGGACGGTTCTTGACACTTTTCCTCCATTCAGGATCTTGTTTTCCCATATCTTGTTGTTTGACTGTGATCATTGCCAATACTGAAGACCCCTGTAAATGAATCTCATCTCACCAACTAGTTGTATTCAATACAGGATGCAGTCTTTTCTCCCTCTCCCTCACATGGAGACCCCCCTCCCCCTCTCATCTCCCAGTGGTCGTAGTGTAAAGGCCAGAGGGCCCCAGTTTCTGGAACCATTCACAGCTGTAAACAGAACGTGAGAAAGCCCCATGTGGTTATCCCCACGACACGCACACACATACAAATTGTTTGCTGTGATATGACAACAGGCGGCTGCATGGATCCTGTGTCGACTTCCTCTCTCACTGCTTCATGCACACACGTACACACACATACACAAACCCACCGGGACCAGCTGGTTTTATTGTTTTTTTGGTGGGAGGGGGGTTTGTTTGTGCCCTTTCCCCCATTTCACCATGTCCAGCCTTTTAACGACACTGATGGAGATGATGAAGTGCTCTTGATCTGTGGGTTTCTGTTCTCTGCACCAGAGTCCCTTTGGTAATACAAAATGATACCACTTCCCATGATTGACATTCCTCTCCCCTGTTTTTAGCCAAGAAGATATTTGTTGTGAATGTTGGGCTAAGGCATTTTGGGCATTGGAAAGAAGATATGAGAGCAGGATTGAACACATTTCAGTTGGCATGGCAGATAGTGGCTTAGATTTCCAGCATTAACAGAGAAACATGTGCATTCATTAGGATTTTAGAAGGTTTCTGGCCACCAGGCAGATTTTAATGTGACACCTCCTCTTTTTTGCTCTGTTCTTGAACTCCTGTGAGAAAATATCTGCACCCTCAGCTGCTTAATGTTCACCAGCTAGTTTTTAACTGAGTCAGTCTTCTGTTTGGAGCTTAGAAGGTACCACACACAGTGAGGTTAAATCAGCTGCTTGCTCTTTATAGTGTGGACCAGAATGCTGAACTCTCAGACAGCCTGGAGATAAAACTTAATGTAAATCAGAATAGAGATAATTGCAGCTGCTCATTCTGGTGATAATTCTGCTCTAACGTGTCAGTGACAGCTGCTCCAAGGAAGTCCCAAATGTGGTGCTTTGTCGCTTATCTGGCATATTGTTATACTTTTAACAAAGGAGCTCAGAAGCAGCTGCTTTAAGTCATCTGGTTGAGCTGCTGCCACTGCAGCAGCAGTTTGAGTCTGCTCCAAATCCTTTCCTGTGTGTTGTCCCCCTACCGTGTTTCCCTACTTTTCTGTCCAACAAGGGCTAAATGTCAAAAAATAAATATTAAAAAAACAATATGATGATTAGGGTCACAATTAACAGTGGTTTTATCGAATGGTTTCGTTTATTCCAAAGAGAGATTCCCTCTTCTGGTTTGCTTTTGGTTTTTTAGTAGTTTTGTAGGTCACATAGAAATTAGAAACACATTAGATATCCATTGGGGAGCCTTACAGTTATCCAACCAGATTTGAGGAGCACACTTGTATGTGTGCTTGTGTTGATCTGTTAAGTTTTGGGTTTTTTTTATACAGTTGCTTAAATGTGATATTTGGGGATTTTGAACACATTAGTTTATTTTGGTCAGACTAAATACCTCCAAAGCAGGGACCTTATGTCTAAGCCCAGCCAACATGAAGGTTGACTCCTATTGTCGTTCTGTGACAGGGACATTGCTATCAGTGTTTATGTCGGTTT
This sequence comes from Pelvicachromis taeniatus, assembly GCA_015108175.1. Taxonomy (NCBI): domain Eukaryota; kingdom Metazoa; phylum Chordata; class Actinopteri; order Cichliformes; family Cichlidae; genus Pelvicachromis; species Pelvicachromis taeniatus. The sequence continues at coordinate 4,660 of VURO01023751.1, read as the reverse complement.
AGATGTCAAACCTTATTTCTACACAATGATGCAGAAAAATGTTTACCGTAACGTTACAACCAGTGTCATCGTGTACAACTTACATTGGCTGGATTGTTTTCCGTGTTTTCAATAAAACTTTCATTGATTTATTAACCAAATGTTTCTAAGAAAAAAAAATATTGGCTTATATATTTATATTGGGATCTTTTTGCACCCTATAAACTTGCACTGGTCTCGAAAATCCAGCATCGCTCAGGTTCTGTTACAGGCCAGAGTTCAGATATATCTTTTCTTCATTGCTCTAACTCCAGTATAATTACCTGTAAACACTGCTGTATGTTCACTTATAAGTAAAATACAAAAATGGAATTTCTTAACCATCATTTTAGTCTTTTTTCTGTATGTGTATCTTAACTGTTGCTCTTATTTTTTTCTTTTTCTTAATAATGCTCTTTTTCTTTTCATCCTTCATCCTGACTTTAGGAGATCATGGACCGTATCTATAAGAACGTGATGACCAAGGTCGAGGAGATGAACTGTGTTCAGCGAACACTCTTCATTCTGGCATACAACTACAAACTGGAGCAGCTCGCCAAAGGATACAGCACACCACTGTGTGACAGGTATGGAGACCAGACGTTACTGTTGCACTTGCAGAAGTGGTTTGGACTCTCGAGGAATATTTAAAAGTCCTAATTTCTTCATGTCTTTCCTCCTCTGTTCATCCAGACTGGTGTTCAGAAAAGTCCGCTCTCTGCTAGGAGGACGGACACGGGTGTTGCTATCAGGAGGAGCGCCACTCTCAGCAGCCACGCAGTGCTTCATGAATGTGTGTTTCTGCTGCCCAGTGGGTCAAGGATACGGCCTGACAGAGACCTGCGGAGCTGGAACCATTAGCGAGCGTGAGCATGAATTGAAGTCTTACAGTAGGAATGCAGTTAGCATGTAGGTATTATACGTAAAATTTTAATCAAATCACAAATTAGGAAACCAAATTTTTATGTCATTAATTTTTACCCCTCAGCCTTAAAAGGCTGATGAAGTACTGCCATCTTGCCACCGAGTGAGTGGATGGGATGGACAGCCAAGTTGGTGAATATGAAAAATGATCATTTGTGAGTGAGACGATGTAAGATTGTCAAACTTATACCAAAGGTGCATCTGTTAAAAATCTCAGATGAGTTCAAATGTTTATTTTTCATTTTTAATGTAAGCTGCACCCATTCAGTGTAAAATCCCTGTATTCTATTTAGCAACAATCATTCAGTCGATCACAGTTTCCATCTGTGCTGTACAAATGAAAAAAATACAATCAGTTGTCAGTTTATTAGCTTCAACCAGCTTAGCTAATTCAGTCCAGTACAGTACAGTTTTTTTAAACTGTTTTATGCATGCTTTGATTCAGCTGCATTATCACCATTTACAGTGGTGTTATCTTGACAGTGGTTTATATTATTCTGCTGACCCTATTTTTATAATGGAGGCTAGACTAAACAAGGGAAATGTCTCACCACAATGGTACTAGACTGTAGTAGCTACTGCTAAGTGTACCTAAAAATCTCAGCCTAGCTAAAGCCACAGAGCTCCTCAGTGATCATAGAGGGAGAAATAATTTTAAGGTCATATTTTACCATTGTGCTGCCCATTTCATGACACCAAAATGGGCAGCGCTGCTGCAGGTTACCCTGTAAATCTGCAAACATTTAATAAAGTCACAGACAAGACCCCAGTTTTATAAACAGCTGGAAGCAACACTCCAAACCACTGTTATGATATGCTTAGTCTGTGTGCAGTGGAAAAAAGACAAACAGAGGGACAGACACTGTTTATGTACAGTATTACACTTTATTGCTGATTTTATCATGATCTGTAAGAATAAAAATATTGCCAATATTTTAGGCATCCTTGGAATTTCAAAAATCACATTTTCTCAGGCAAAATTGCTAGCTTGTTGTGTTTGTTTATTTAACAGGGGCATTCCATTTTACTGCATATTAATGTGAAAATATAAGATGTAAACATGCTGGGTTTTAGTAAAACTGCTAATTTACATTTGTAGAGCCCACACAGGTAACATAAAAATATACCTACCACCAGTTTTTCCTCAATTTCCGTCATATTTTTCCAATCAAGTCCTGGCACTCTCCTATTTTGTTGTTTTTCCCTATGAAATTCCCGTCAACTGTGACAGCCTGAAAACAGAGATAAAAACAGGGAGAACACAAAGAGGGGAAGAGGACTTACAGCCAGGATGGGAAAATGGAGGAGAGGAAAATAATTAGTAGATATTCTGTGCGTGGGTTGCAGTAAACAAAAAAAGGGAGTATATTATCTGTTTTCAACAGAAAGAGTGGTGTGGAAAAATCAACATTAGCAATAAGTCACGCTACACTGAGACCCCATCAAGTAAAAAAAAAGAAAGAAAAGAAAGTAATGAATGTGAAATTTTCTGAGTTTTGTAAAAGAAAACAAAAGAAATACAACTGAGTGTCTCCATTCCCTCATAAACATGAAGACCAAGAATGTTTCACATGAGTCTGTGCCAATGTCTGTCCCAATAATCAGTTATGAATTAATCTATCTGTTCCACTGCCAGAGTGTTTGCGAAAACCCTGTCAGCCTTTCCCAGGAAGACTAGACCAACAGACCTATCAAATCCACTGTGGTCATCTGAATCAGGAAAACACTGAGTTGTGAAAGCTCCTTAGGGATGGGGTTTCCATGGCGAGGGAGCAAGTCAGGTCGTGTTGCTATGGCAATAAATGTTGTGCCTTGATGCTTGTGTGCTTCCTCATATGTGCGTGTGTGTCTATGTGTGTTGTCTGTTCTAGTCTGGGATTACAGCACTGGGAGAGTGGGAGGACCACTGGTGTGCTGTGAAATCAAGCTTAAAGACTGGGTGGAGGGTGAGTGAGACTGGGAGAGGCACCACACACACACACACACACACAAACGCGCACATTTTATGATGAAATAAACATGGTCATTTGGATTCATATTCAAAAAAACATCAGTCTGCATGTGTTTTTTCTTTATACGTCATCTTTTACACACATACACACTTGAGCCAACACTTTCTTTCACATTTCCCTGGCTGGTGGCACTTAAGCATTTCTCTGTAACCTTGTAAGGACAGCACTGGTCTCTCCGCTTTTTATGTAAAGAATCGTAACTCACTTTCATTGCGCTCTGTTGAAGTTTTCATACTTATCGAGTTGAGTTTTCTGTTTTCAGAGTGAAAATAGAATTTTAAGTAAACATACCATGTGATTTTTTTGTTTTTTTTGTTTCTCAGCAATGTTAGGATGTAGCAGATTGAGTCTAATAAATGTTTGTTCATTTCTAATCCGCTGATGCTTTTAGGTGGGTACCGTAGCACTGACAAGCCTCATCCCAGGGGAGAGATTCTCATTGGTGGGCCCAACGTAACTATGGGATACTACAAGAAGGATGCGAAAAACCAAGAGGACTTCTTTGTAGACGAAAACGGCCAGCGTTGGTTCTGTACAGGAGACATTGGAGAGTTTCAGGAAGACGGCTGTCTCAAGATCATTGGTGAGGAGGCATGAGGAGGTGTGTGTGCGGGTGGAGTGTGTAGAACGAGAAGGTCTTATCCGGGTTTTTAACGCCACTAAGTCTGAAGCTCACATTCTCATAGTTGTGCTTCTCGTTCTTGGTCTTGTTCCAAACAACCTTTCATCTCCACTTGCCATTCATCAGTGTGTCAGGAAAGCTTTTAACAAATCAGGTTTTACTTCACATCCTACAATGATTTCGCATTTCTGTTTACTTCAGTGAGCCAGCCCCCAACTTTCCTCTTTTACCAAGATGATTTTGTTCAGATGCACCCAGCTGAGTAGAAAATGCATCCTTTTATCCCACTTCCTCCTTTCTTTTTAAGATATATCCACACTTATGCACGAACATACACACTTTTTACAGGCTGCTCCCTTTGCTGTGTTTCCAGATCGTAAGAAAGACTTGGTGAAGCTGCAGGCAGGGGAGTACGTTTCCCTGGGAAAGGTGGAGGCCATGCTGAAGAACTGCCCCCTGATCGATAACATCTGTGCCTATGCCAACAGGTGTGTGAGGAGCAGTGCAGTGAAACATTCATAAGAGTGGTTTACAGATCCAGTGAAATCTTTATTGGCTGCTGATCCTGTTCTTTCAGATCATTGTATTGGTTTAACTTTAAATTATAAAATAGACCTCTCACATTTTGTTCATGTAAATGGAGAGTCCTCCTTACACACTGAGGTTAATTATGGAGTTCCACAGGGTTCAGTGCTAGGACCAATTCTATTTACATTATATGTGCTTCCCTTAGGCAGTATCATCAGAAAGCATAGCATACATTTTCACTGCTATGCGGATGACACCCAACTTTATCTATCCATGAAGCCAGATAACACACACCAGTTAGTTAAACTGCAGGAATGTCTTAAAGACATAAAGATCTGGATGACCTCTAACTTTCTGCTCCTTAACTCAGATAAAACTGAGGTTATTGTACTCGGCCCTGAAAATCTTAGAAATATGGTATCTAACCAGATTCTTACTCTGGATGGCATTACCTTGGCCTCCAGTAACACTGTGAGAAACCTTGAAGTCATTTTTGACCAGGATATGTCCTTCAATGCACATATTAAACAAATATGTAGGACTGCCTTCTTCCATT
>VURO01023746.1:0-11657 GCA_015108175.1 Pelvicachromis taeniatus | reverse complement strand
TTCACTGACTGCCAAGTTGGAATAGTTCCCACATCCCACTCCCCGTCACCCTGCATCAATAAGTGAAAATGGATGGATGGATGGATGGATGGATGGATGGATGGATGGATGGATGGATGGATGGATGGAAATTCCCAGTCTTTATTTTTCCAAATCTTCTAATACATCACACGTCACCTACTGATTTCCACTCTATTTAAATCAGTAAGTAACACAATGATTCTGTTACATTCTTACATAAATGAGAGAACAAAATGACTATGAAGTACAGGTCACTCTTATGTACTCTAAGTCACCTGAGTGATCCTCAAAGGTGCAAAGGTAGCTGCCTAACTCACTAATACAGGGTCCTTCTCTGCAGTTATCACACAACAGAAATCATACACAAGTCGATGCCACATTACAGAAAACAAGTGTTAGGTTGACCTCACTTCCCTCATTTGTTATATCCTTGCCCGTGTCCACCTCTATAATCTCTTTCTGCGATGCCACCAGATGCTGCTGCAGATTAGAAACCATGTCAGCTCTCCTGGGTCACTCAGTCAGAGATTAATGCCGTTCTGAAGGGCTCTTTTTGTTTGCTCACAGTTTAGTATGTGTGAGGGGTTTTAAACTCCCTTTCCTTTGAGTTCAAGTTCATGTTTACCTAACCTTGCCTTTTTTAAGTTTGCAATTGTGCAAGAAAAAAAATCTTTTCAGTGTAAGAGGGCAATTTCTCAAGATGTGCAAGTGTTTTGAATGAGACGGAGGGGAAGAATAGAGGGGAAACGAATGAATACATGATTCGTGTCGCTTTGAGATTTCACTCTAATATTAAAAGGGCGCAGAGATCCTTAGAGCTTCTTGGTTGGAAATAATGATCCACCACTGAGGCCTAACCTAAAGAGAGAGAGAGAGAGAAGAGTTTGAACAAGCATAATACCTGCAAATGCCCGGTGCCATTAAAATACCCTCATTTCGGCTGTCATTAAAATGCACATGACTCACAGAAGACTCCTCAACACTCCCAGCCACGCTATAATGTTATTCAATGCCATATTGCACCGTGCTAAGTTTTGCTTATGAGCATGCAGGAAGCATAAGTTCAAAATGCATAAACATAATCACAGGAGTCCCAGGCACCTGACAGGAATGTAGCTGAAGTAGTAACATTTAAATCTGTTTGAGGAGCACGGCGCCTCAGAATATCTGACACTGGACTCTGACCTGGCCAACAGAATTCTTTATTCACTGATTTGGCATATGGTTTGCATGTGCGCGTTACATTCAGGTCTTCCATGTCAAGGACATGGATGGTTTTCTTTTAATTTCAGTCCAAAATCAACATGTAATGCCAAATTAATCCGATATTAGATTCACTCTTGCAGACTACAGCCATGTCCTCAGGGTCACATTCTTAAGTCCTAAGTGGATAAAATATATTAAATCTTTTAAGCAGGAAGTTTTACCAGGGGATTAGGACGACATGCAGCGTTCTTCTGTAAGGGTGCCGGATACAATGAGGCCAGCGTGATATTTGGTAAACAGACCTTTAACGGGAAACACGGCAAAGATTGCATGAACAGAGCGTCCTCATCCTCAAATTCATCCTCATCCTGAAAAATGTTTACTTCAAGCGACGATGAGCTGGTCCTGATGTTTCTAAATGGGAAGAGGAAGAATTTCTGAAGTTCATCTAATTTTCATGAGAAGGCAGGAGCTGAATTATCACAATGGCTTTCGTACAGAATTCAGGATGTCAGTATTTCTACGTCCTTGTATATTCAGTATGTTTCAAGTTACAAGTGCACCTGTTATCAAATGCAGTTGTCTGATTGGTCAGATCTGTTTATATACACGCAAACAAAGCTTGATTCAAAAAAAATAAATGCTACAATTTTTTCCTGTGAAATTGTAAACCACTTCATTAAGAATAGTTAAAGGTGTGTAAAGGCCTTAAAACTAACTCACTCTACAAACAGACTCAAACTCTGATTCTTTAGAACCAATTCCTGCCACTGCGCAGCCAGGCAGTTATTTGGGCAATTATTCTGTTCAAGCTCCTAAAGGAGTTCTTAAGCAATCAGAAGAGATCCATAACTTTAATTTCAATGCTCACATTATCCATAGTAGCCAGTCATGTGATGGAAAACACTCTAAAAGTTTGGTAAATTTGCACCAAGAAGTTTAAAAACCTCCCTTAAACGAACGTCATTGACCTCAGCAGTGCAGAATAGTCAGTGTAACCGAATTATTGATGCCTTTTCCAATTTGACTGCTAATTGGCTTTTTGGTGGCAGGGGTGGGACAACTACCATCTTGAGAATCCTATTGGAGAATTTTAAGCGCATTCTGGGATTGGATGAGCGCCATCTTTCTGGTGCAACTGATCCTGAGCAGAGTGTCTCTCTACCAGCATTCATCCAGCTTGAGCCTCAATTCCCACATAGCCATTAACCAGAAAACGAGAGCGACCTTAAGATCAAATCCTCAAGCTAAACTGAGATTTCAAATTTTTCGTCACTTACTAAATCTTACAAAACTTTCTGCATATCAACTCAGGATACTGTATAATAGAGGCTTCCAAACAGCCGAGAGCCTCCTCAGCGGGATGAAGGTGAGCTGAAGAAACAAGTACAGAGGGAGCGTTCTAAAAATAGCTCAGATATTATATTCTGGCCTGCTGAACTGCCCTGGTCACACCACGGTCAGCAGTAACCGTGACAGCAGGGGCTGTGACTCACAGCTCATGGAGGCTAGGTGCATTTTAAAGTCAGATAAACCAGTTTGTTTCCAAACATGCACTGTTTCTCTGAATCATGACACAGTCAGACCTTAAGAGGCATATTTATCATAAGCAGGTCTGCCCCGAAAGTAGATTTTCTATGAACTTTAAATCAAACTTTGCGTGAAAAACTAATTTAATACTCATATTTGGTCATTCTAAGGGGTTTCTGGTCAGATATGATGTCTCCTACTATAGTTTCAAGAACAACCACGAGCCTCAGCTGGTCACAGCCTCTGACACGAGATAAAGGCATCGAGAGATTGGCTCAGGGGCAGGCAGGCAGCGAGACAGCTGTTACTCGACTTTATTGAGGTTCATTCTACAGAAATCTTGCTAGGACTTTCTAACGATAGATCTTGTTGACTAAAGTTTCTCTTTTGTTCATCTTGGCTCTGGCTAAACGTGTCAGGTTTAATCACAGTTCTGTGATGTTTAGTGTTTATGTTTAGTGTCTGTTCTTTTTCTTTGTCGTCTATAATTTCTTTCTCACGTTTTGCTTTTCCTTCCTTTGTGTGCAGTAATCGTACTTCCTTTCTTTTTTTTACCCGCTTTACCCGCTGCATTTAGTTTCTGTTGCATAAGTTAGATCCTCTCTTTGTCTCCTCATTCCTTGCTGCTTTGTTTCATTTTTCACTCACTTTTTACTTTTGCACTCGATTAGATTAAAGCTCTAACCATTACTCGAGAAATTTTAAGCCGAAAAAAATTATTTAGTTATGTTTCAGCGTCATTACTAAATGGAAGGTCTATTGGTTTGTTTATCTAGATTTTCCTTTTTTTCTTTATTTTAATTTTAGCTAAAAAAATAAATAAATCACTTACCCTAAAAACATGTCTTTCTAAATTCACCATGGCTTCCACTTCCTGGGGATGTCATTACTTCTAATCTCCATTTTGAACTGACCAGAGATTCATGACTTGTGTATCAAAGAGATCCTCCGATCTTTGGATTGGATACATTGCAAATTTTAAAATGTCGTATGCCCAGCATTGGGCCCATTTCACAAGAACCCTCATTAAGCAGCTCCACGGAGCAGCTGCTGTGCTGTCGTGAAACTACTTTGTGTTGAGACTGTTTTCTCAACTCCCGTTTCCAAGGTGAAAAGGAGACTCTGAGTCTGAAGTTCATTGCCGCAAGACCATCACACACAGTAGGTCAAAACATGTACACTGACCTAATACAATAGGTTTTACACTGATGTAGTTATGGTTAATGCTGGTGTTTAAATAAACGCGTGGAGGTTTGCTCTTTTGTAAGACATGTTTGCTGGTAACACGGCTTCTAATTGGCATGTTTCCAGTTAACTTGATTATTTGAGGAGGAATAAGTTCCTCAGGCTGTGTTTTGGTGCACTGTTTGGTCTCGCAGCTCCTCATTAAACTGTCTAATCACACGGATTTCATGGATTCTGTCTGCTGCAGCATGCTGCGTGACAATATTGTGAGATGGTTTGGATAAATAATCAAAAGACGATATTTGAAGGTGAATTTTGATGCTCTCGGCCGTCTTCTGCCTGGATTATTCTGATTCCCTCCTTTTGTCTGGGGAGTAAGTTTACACCAATCTTTGCTAATCATATACCATTCACAGTTTTCCTTCAAGTATGTTCCCTTCGAGTGAGGTTTGGAGAAAATAGAAAAAAGCTGGAAAAAACCAAGTGTTTTCCCATTGCTGTTGCTGCCTCATAAATAAAACACTCAGCATTGTTTATGATGACTATTTTGCTTCCTGCTATGTGCTAACATCATCTGTTATGTCAGAAATGGTTTTGTACACTCTCCCGAGACTGGTTACAACCTGTGTGGGTTTTTGCTTTGTGATTTAAACCTGCATTATGTTACCTACGTACATCATTATTCAACAGCAGTGGACCAGAATCCATAATAGATGCTACTGTATACAGAAGTTCATTTGCAGAGTTTTCTTACCACGATGTCTCTCGGCAGCTCTTGGCATGAATATTTACTTCAGCAACTCACTCTGTCACAATAAGTATCACAGTGGAGCAGCCTCGAAAGTGTGTAAGATCAATTCTGCCTAACCCAAATCCTTTATTGGACGCTGTTCTAAAGTTTTGTAACTTTTAATCAGGTGACTAAATCACGTGACAACCAAACCAAAACAGGTGCCGTGTGAAGAAGCAAATAATTATTTATTGCTCCCAGAAAGCTGTAACTTTCTGGGAGCAATAAATAAGTGGAAATTGGAGCCCTGCAGTCTGCGAGCTGTTTATTTTCTTGTTTCTTCTTTTTTTTGTGTGTGTCTGTTAACTAAATTGACTTGAAATATGCAATAAACACTTCCTGGGGAAAAAAAAAAAAAGTCCATAATAGTATAGAAACTGCAAATTGTGTTGTATGTAATGACTTGTAATACAAATTGCAAATGGAAGTATGGGCATGATAAGCCTTTAGGGTTACACTGTGCATAAAGGACATACTGCACAGTAATGAGTTTGAAAATGTGTCAAAATGATGAATATGAACCTATTTATGACTTTTTATGAAAAGATCGTGGCAGCAGGCAATGTGAAAAAGTGACAGTAGATGTTTTTAAAAGAGGAAATATATCCTCAAGGTTTGCTGCACTTCCTGCCTCATATAGAATTGAGTTTAAGGTGTTTTTATTTGTTTTTAAAGCCATGCAAAATGTACCTCGTTTTACAACCACAGGGACGACATTGGCTACATGTTCATTTTGAACCAACTTTATTGTTAGACCTCTACTCAACAGAAAATAGCTCAGTGTGTAAAACATGAATTTTGAATGATTGAACTTAGGTAATCTCATATGCATGTTTTCAATTCTTTAGGTACTTCCTTCTTTTGTTTTTACTTTTTCTAATGCTTACATTTTAGCTTTTATCCTGTTTTTTGTCTGCTTTTTTTCAACACTTTTTTTCAAGTGTTCAACACTTTTAGAGTTTTCATTAGATTTTTGTATTTTAATAAGAGGTACAGCCTGCTCCCAGTGCAGGGACCTCCGTGGTGGAGCGCGTGGTGTAAGGAATTTTTACATTCGATTTTTAGCTAAATGAGTTTACAGGTTAGGTCTAAACAGATACCATACATCCAATTTGTTTTTTTGAGTATGTGCTTACTCTTAGAGTTTATGTGTGGTAGTTTAAGAAGATCTGTGTGTAAAAAGCAATGTGTCAAAGGCTTGCAATAAATTTGACTGCGGATCACAGCGGTGTCACAGATTTTGCTCTGTTATGGATGAGTGCAGTTCTGTTCAGCACCATTCAGAAATGCAGCATTTCCTAAAACATTTTGAAACAGCATAAAAACAACTGACTGTTTGCGATTAACTGGCTTTTTCCAACATGATCACATCTGTTGTTTCTTGTGTTATATCTCACTCTCAGGAGCGACATTGGACATTAAAATTAAGACATTAAGATTTATAAGATGAGTAACAATGAAAATCTATTATAGACTACGCTATTATTCCTATTATCCCTCTGAAAGGAGGGAGTATCTGTTTGTCTGTCTGTTTGTTTATTAGCAGTGTCCTCACTGTACAACATATCATTTTCAAATTTTGGTGTGATGGTAGATACCAGTGTTGGGTGAAAATCAGGTTAATGTCAAATTCAAGATCACACCAGATCTGAAAATCATTAAAAACGTACCTACATTACCCACATTTTTTTATGGATCGTCTTCAAACTTTAAAACTAGGCTAGGCTTCGGGGACATGAGCACCTAGGTTGGGTTATCATTTGACCTTGACCTTCATTGTTTGTGCCCAAGGTCAAATACATCATATTTATTGCTGAAAATGCTTAAATTGAATTTAAGGGCATGAAGAGAGCTTCAACAATAACATTTATTTTTCCAATAAAACACCCTACGATGCCATAAATTGCAAAATAACGCACTGCATGAATATGTCTTAGTTTTTGCAGCCTTGGAAGCCACTGATTTCAGCCAGTTCTGCTCCAATCATATGAGTAAAGATAATAAAATACACCATTTTAGTAATAATGCTGAGAAGTGGAGTACAAAAGTCAAGCACATGAACCCACATCACCTGATGGCTCACCAAACACCCTTCTACGCATCCAACAGACAAACTGATGAAGATTTGCTGCTTTAGTCTGCAAGCCTCTTTGCATTCTACCTCCACACCAGCTCCTCCTTCAGTTCCACATCTAATTTACTAAGTCATATGTCATTGTGCTGGCTGCCCACATTGGTTTGCATTGGGTTTTTCTATACTTTATACATGTACACGTGAAGCACTGAGCAGATATAAATTAATGCTGATGGGATTATGCTTCTCCTGACTGAATTACTGAATTTGTTAACATCTAGATGTGAGTTGATTAAAGATAATGTCTTCATGTGGGTCACCTTTTTTTTCTGTGACAGGAAGTGATGTCAGTCGAGGAGGAATCCACCTCATGTTATTGCCTGATGGACTCGACAAGCTGCCACTTGCTGCTGGACCAGCCGGGCTCGTACGCCCTCGTGGGCGAGCCCCTGACGCAGGCTGCCATCAAGAGGCTGAAGCTGGCTGTGTTTGGGACCATGGAGGTTGGCTCCACGAGCTACACCTTGCGGGTGTACTGTGTGGACGACACGCCACATGCCTTTCAGGTGCGCTCTTTTTGTTTATCCAGCAAAGGTTGAGTTATGATTGTGCTTTCCATCTTCCAGGGTCTAATTTATCTGCAAGAGGCCAGCAATAAAGGCTTTACTAGGGTTTAGCTTCCTTGCTCTAAACCTGACATTATAGACTGCTAATTCCCAGGGCAAAGCTAATTTAGTGCTGGATTGGTGTATTTAAAAACAGCTGCTGAAGTGGAACCTGTGGATGTGTGGCTGCGCTCCCCTATGCTTTGTGGTAGTTCCCCCATTTTAGTTGATCTCTCATTTATTGGAGCTTATGGTATTTTTTTATTTACAAAATCCCGCTTTTTTATTTAGTTGCAGAAGAATGTGTCAAGTAAAATGTTTACATATGGAGCATTTGGAATGGGCCATAGAGCATTAGCTGTACATGTAAACCCAGTACATTCATGTATGTTTGTTTCGTAGTAGTATTTCCCTTTACTTGTTTTTGCCTTTTTTTTTATTTGGTTACATGATCCACAACTCTACTGTTTCTGTTCACTCCCAATAGGCAGGCAGCCACTTATAGTAATCTAAAGGCAAGCACACAGAGTTAGCAAGTGATGGATTTAACCGTCTAACAGTCGCATTTCCTTTATGTGCTTGTAGAGACTTTAAAAAGTGAAAATTGGTGCCTTATTGTGGAGTGCACAAAAAAACTTTTAGCAATGTCAACTTTGAAAGGCGTTACGACATCGGTGTTATGTTACGCCCTTCCCACAGGTGGCCAGAAATGTTCAGGTTAGTGCAGATTTAAAGGATCAATGGTTTTCTTAAAGGCGTTTTTAGGTCTGACACTTGCCTTGATGGAATAAAGAGACTTCCATGCAATCAGTCTTACTCTGAGAAACATAGAGAGCCCCCCTCACCCCAACACACACACACACGCAGACACACAACTTTTTTTTCAATTCTTGTAGTATATGCTGTTTCCTCTGGTGTGTTCAATGAAGCATAATCTTTGAGCTGCGCAAATCTCCTGCTAAGGTCTCTGTGCTGATGTTCATCAGCAGTTGTCGCTTGAGTTTTCTACTTTCACTTCCAAATCAATAAAAACAAATCCATGCATAACAAACATGGATGATTTCTATCTGCTGGATCTACATGAAAGCTGTTTTTTCAGCTAAATGCTCTTTTGTGGTACAGTACAGAGTTTGACTTGGTACTACTAGCGTGCTTTTTCTGCTTTTTCTGACAAATATTTGTCTTCTTTTTTAATCAGGTTTACCACCTATAATATGAAATAGGATTTTATTGTTTTGTGTTTCCAGCTTTTAAAAAGGTATATCATAAATTCAATTCCATCTATTGACAGTATAAAAAATGGACGTAGCTACTGTGATGTCACCTGTGGGTGACGTCACGTTTTTGAAACCTCAAGGTGAACATGTCCACCTTCATCATTTTGGTAGCAAGAGACTGAATAAGAGAAAACCTCCATTAAAACAACTCTATTGAAAAACCATCCAAAACTGGACATCAACAGCAAGACTTCTTGATCAAGCTAACTCCTAATTCAGAGCAAGCTAGTTGTTCAGTCACATGAGGAAAAATAGGACAGCTGCCTCCTCTAGAGACCTGCAAATAAATGGCAGATGGGTGGTTTTTTCCAAAATTCTGCAACTAATTGCAACCTGTGGTGACTGAATGGTTGCACAGCTTGAGGATATTTCGCAGTCTCAACTGCTTTTGATCAAAAGGTGATTGCATGGGTAGCATGTTAAGAAGCAACCTTTCTACAAACAGTTGCAGTCTAACTTTGACAAACTGCAATCGCTCTCAGAGAGATTCTGCAAAGTTTGCAAATAATTGCTGTCTAATTTATAAATCCAGACAGATTGCCGACATGTTGCTGTGGGTCTGAATGAGTCTTTGTCAATGAGCACAACTCCAAGGGACTGGAGTCAACTGGCAGCCAGGCTGGCTACAATCCTATAGAACATGAATGTTGCTGAGTGCAAATGTAACTGTAGTTAAAGGTGAATTTCAGTGTTTGTAGACAACGACAAAACAAACAAATTAAGCTCTGCAAATTGACTTAATAATTTTTTTAAGCTCGCCTCGTGCCACTGTTAAGTTGTCTTCATGTTGTGTTGAATTTGCCGACTTTATTTCCCAGGACTCTCAAATTGAAATTTCAGTGTTTTTGCAAATGTCGACAAAAACCTGAGGTATGTATTTATACCTTTAAACACACAGATGAATATTTTCCACTCAGTTAAGACAGATTGTACTGTAGGCCATGGCCCAGATTCAGAATGAACATCTTGTGTGTGGTTGTTGCTTGTGCTCTCTGATGCAGCAGGGACCGCAACATGTGCTCTTTTAGATACGAGTGGTTGCACATTCATTACCACAGTGAAACAATACAGCAGTGTTTTAAACACTCTGTAGCAACGTGATGGATGCTCTTCTAGTTCTTTTGAGTCAGACATTGTGTGCCATACTGTAATCACTCCCATTCAAATGTTCACCAATCATCTTTTCTAAATATCTGGTTTGACTTGATTATCCTTCAGCAACCTATAGGGTTTTAATCACTGAAATCTCATCAGTGAACATGAGGGAAATCAAGCTCTCCGTCCTCCTGAGAGAGGCTTGAGTAAAGGAAGATAGAGCTAAACAGAGCATAGCGAGCCCCGTGACTGACTAACTCCTGACCAACCTTCTGCCATGCTGCAGACATCAGCGGCAGCTGGCTTTAAAATGCATTCTGGATTTGGTTTATGAATTCCCAGCCTGCCGAGCAGATGCCAGACTTTAGCATGTCCCCTGGGCTCCTGTTTGTTAGCGCCACATCTCTGCTGTGTGTTTTCCAAGCTCCGGCACAAAGTCAATCACAGACCGGGATTCTGGATCAACAGGAAGCCTCATGCAACACAAACACTTGTGTGACAGAGCCATTTTTCTTTTCTTTTTTTTTTTTCGTTTTCTAGTTGAAAGCGAAAAACAAAAAAAGAAAAACTGCAGGATTCTGATGTTTTCTTTGACACAGCGCAACCTATGAAATGAAATGTGAAAAAACAAGTAGAAAAAACAAACATGCAATGTCATTCATTATGTTTTGCATCGCTTCTGTGAGGTTTACACATGAAGATGCCCACGTTCACATTTGGTGCTAAATACATCACATAAACATCACATTCTTGGCACCAGTAAATTGGTAGACGATGCTTGGAGCGCTGTGTGCGGGGCATTTCTCAGCTTTGGGAAGTTGGTTTGGGGTCTTCTTCATGTTTCTCCAGCGCTTCCTAAGCAGATTTTGCAATGTGGCATGCACATTACTCTGGTGGGGACGCTCCAGTTATCAGGCAGCGCTGTTGTAGCTCTAGTGTGTGATTGGTCTTCATCCGTGTTTAAGTGTGCGGTGCATTTTAAAGCAACATTCATGACCCAAGGTTTCTAAGCAGTTCACTTTACCATCATGGTTTTAATGCTGTCGTCCATCAGTGCATAACTTTATTAGCACTTATAGTATATAAAAGATAAATATTTGGAAGGCATGTTACTTTTTGTTTTCTCAATCTGCAGCATCACTGTCGCTTTAACAACCATCTCATTTTAAATGTAGCCATTAACAAGTCTTACATCGCCAACTTGTAACAACAAAGGCAAAAAGAGAGTGTTTTGTTCCTCAGCAATGAGCAGTAATAACAACCCCCTCCACCAAAAGTAAGTCCAAGTAACCATTTTTGCCTCCCTGTCTCATTTTTTCAACCTGCACACCTTTTGTTACTTTCCCTCATCCCCTGGACCTTTTTGGGAATGTAACAGTAACTAGAGGATATGCATTTCGGACTAAAATGCTGGGTGGATGCCTACCGTGCCGAACCTTCAACTGTATGCCGATAATAGCTGGAAATACCTGGCACGCATACATGTACATTATTTATGTTTAGGGGGAAACCGGTCAGAGTTAATGGGAATATAAACGTACTTTAGTTAAATGTTATAGTCAATAAAACAGACTGGCAAGATGTATTTAAGGACTTTAATATTTATTTGAAATATCAAACACATATAGGTCCTATATAATGTAGTAAAGTGCTGTGACTAATTTCTCCATTAGTCACAAAACTTCCTTTTCTTTCTCTTGTTTAATCCGTCCTCCGTCTGAGTGGCCATATCGGTCATATCTACAATTAAAAACAGCAATGAATGGAACAATAAAGAATATGACATCAGTCATTGCCTGTACCGAATGTTTGGTGTTGCCCGAGCCTGCCAATATGAGCTACAGCCTATCAGGTTTCACAGTGAAGATACTGGA
>VURO01023745.1:0-15512 GCA_015108175.1 Pelvicachromis taeniatus | reverse complement strand
TAACGTTATTTTGTCTCTGACCAAATTGAAATTCAAGGGAACATGTTCCAAAGTGTTTCTTTGACTCTGGTAATAGATTTTTATACTGTACAAAAATCTGGTTGTAAAGCCTTTCAGTTATTTATTGATTTATTTAAACAGGACCTAGTGAATCTTTATTATTCAAATAAAATAAAAATAAAAATACCTGCCTGGTATTGAACCGTGGCAGGCATGCATAAGAAGTGCATTACTGGAATGCAGAGATGGAGGAACAAGCTTATTTGTTGTTCATTTAAGATGCCAGCAGGTAGGGCATACATGAACGCCATAATCAGGTGTCCGGCATAATATACACATTTGTGTTGTTCATTTAAGAATCACGCACACGTCCTTTCCTGTGACTTTCATATGTGCTGATCATTTATAAATATACTGTTACGTGTTTATTCTTTTTCCCGCACTCTGCTACAATATGTTTCCACAGCTCAGTGGGTCTTCTGCTTGGCTCCTTATTCACTTTGGTGTTTAAAAATCATTAAGCAGCTCCCCACAAACTACTGAGACATGAGCTAAGAAGGGAAGCGTGTACATGCTGGCTATTAGTGGCGATTAAAAACATGTCTGTGTGTTGTTTTTAACCTCTGTGTGGGTATGCATAGAAACAATGCACAGCAGCCCACATGTGTGTCTGTTGCAAACATGATATCAGTTCTTTCAGCCTCTCGTGGTCATAGACACACAAAGACAGCAAACATGTTGTTTTGTTCAGCGTCACCATGGAAACGAAGAGTACCAGCGTTCCCACTGGTGAAGAACGTGTCAAACAGCTGACAAAGAGCAGGCTTGCCTTGGAGTGTGTTTGTGTGCGACCAAGTGACAAATATGGATAATGAGCTGAAGCACTCAGTGAGAAAACGACTTGCTGAAGGACTTTGAGTATTCTGACTGCTTGTCTTAAGATTTATCCATCGTGGGAGGATCATTCATTTGTCCTGTAAAATGTCTAAACTGATCTAAATCGCATAACTCGAGCATCGCATTAGGTTTGTGTCTAGAAAACTAAGAGGCAAAAGAAAAGGATGGTGAAGATTTTTTTTTTTAAAAAGAAATGATTTTTCTTTATATTGTTGCAACATGCAGCCCAGTCGGCTTGACCCGACTGCAGCCAGTCATGTTAAATTTAAACATTAAACTGCCCCGAGTGCTACAGTTACCACAGCGACCACTGTTGCCTTCGCCCTGCACATGTTCTCCTGATCCCCTCTTAGCCCCTGGTACTACTTGAGCTCTCGTCTTACTTTTTCCTGAATTTGCTGTGCCTTGGTGTCACTACATCTATACACTACGGCTGTCTTCCTCTGCTTGTCCACCACTACTAGTCTGGTTGGTTAGCCATCTCCAGAGTTTCTGCCCTTATCTGGAAGTCCCACAGGATCTCAGCTCCGCCATTCTTAACCACCCTAGGGCGCGTATCCCATTTTGACCTTGTGACTTCTACACAGATGTTTGTGTATATTATGCCGGACACCTGGTTATGGCGTCCATGTTGACCCTACCTGCTGGCATCTTGCATCCTGCTGATATGTGCTGGATTGTCTCAGGGGCATCTTTCCACAGTTTGCAGGGGTTTGGTAGACCCCCGCAGACCCCAAGCCTCTATGAATCTTGCACTTAGAGCTTGGCAGTCATTGGTTCCTCTGTGCTTGTCTTTCAGTCCACTTTTCTCCAGCCACTGATAGCATTTCTAGATGTCAGCAACTTCTTCTATCTGCCGGTGGTACATACCACGCCTGTCCTTCCATGATGGTTCTTTCCTTGCTTCGGGTTTATGCTACCTTAGGTATTCACTAAGTATACTGTCAGTTGTAGCCATCTTACTGATGTACTCACAGATGTTTGTTGTCTCATCCTGGACAGTCGATCTGACACTTGCTAGTTGCCAGGCCCCCTTCGTTCCGCTCAGCGTGCAGTCTCAGGGTGTCGATGTCTCCTTCGATTCTGGCAGACAGCTTGATGTCATCCATGAAGAGGAGGTGGCTGGTGTTTGCTGCATTCCATAGTTGTTAAAGGGGTTCAGGTTCATGCAGAACAGCAGTGGGGACAGAGCATCTCATTGGTGAATCCCACACTTAAAGGTAACTTGTGCAATCGGCTTGAAGTTGGCCTCTAGTGTTGTTCACCACACCTCCACTAAATTCCCGAGGAAGGCTTTTAGGGTCCTGTTGATCTTGTATCATGAGCCCACAGGATCTTAGCTCGGCCATTCTTAACCACCCTAGGGCGCATTTGAGGATCCATGTGTTATACACTGACTCATCGGCTTTCTTATAGTCAATCCAGGTGATGAACGGGTCAGGACTGCTCTGTCTTCCAGTAGCTGGTGCTTGTCCCCTCTGGTGTACCTGCCAATTTCTTTCTGTAAAACCGCTCATGTGCCTGTTCATCTTTGCAATTATGATGCCTGACAGGAAACTCCATGTTGTGCTGAGGCAGGTAGTTGGATGGGTCGGTTAAATTTGTCTCAGAGCCTTAAAGTGGGCATGCGATGTGATCTGTGCATATGAAGCGATTCATCCACAAGTATTTAAGTGTTTTTTTTGTTTTTTTTCAGTAAGAGAGATGTTGCACACGCATTTGAGTCCTGAAAAGTTAAACACAAATCATTGTACACATGTGTAAGGCTTAGTTTATGCTTGTGGATCATATCGTATGCATTTCCAACCCTGTTGACTCATATTTCCTCAATTCTCCTGCCCGTGCGTGTAACTCTTCTGGCTGCTCTGCTCTGGATTTCACTCTGTTTGTTCAGATTAGTCCTCTACACTCTGGATTCTCTGGTCAGTGCAGCTACGGTTCCCCCCGCTGCTCACAACAGCCATCATCTTGCATGAACAGTTGTTCGTGCATTTGGTCACACACTCCCCACTCTGGCTTAAAATCGCATCCTCACCACGACTGGATTTGTCCGTCTTTTACCTAAACTACAGTCCTCTCTAATATATTTTTTATCAGTCATATCTAGCTAGGTCGGTTCCTTCTTATTGCAGCCTTCATGTTAAAATATGTGTAAACAGTTATGTTGCTAGGCAACCTGGTGTTCCACAGTAGTTAATGTACGTACATTCATTTCTAGGTCAAAATGATTTCCTCGGCACTTCTCTGTAAAAGTGGCCATATTTTTTTTTCTTTTGCTCCCACACACCCCAAAATCACTATTTGATGAAGAAGCTCATTTGTGTTAGAGACTCTTTGGGCTGTATTTTGAAGTAATTTAGCGAGTAATGCAACAAATTACTCTCTCCAGCAAGGAACTAAGTCACTGTATTACTTTTTAAGAACAAGTAACAAGTCCCAAGTAAGGTTTTTTTGAGTAACAACACCAGGGTCATAACTCAAAGGCAGCAGTGGTGTTTTCTTAACACACTTTGGCCTCCTTGGTATCAGCTGAGCTTACCTGTGTATTGTACCCCTCTTCGGATGGCTGCTTCCAGCAAGATAACTTGCCATGTCACAAAGCTGGGTTCTTGAACAAGACAATGACTTATCACTGTACTCAAATGGCCTTCAGAGTCACCGGAGTGCTTTTAAGAAATGGGAGATTCATATCATGGATGTGCAGCTGACGAATCTGCAGCAAATGCATGATGCTATCCAATCAATATGGATCAAAATCTATGAGGAATGTTTCTAGCATTTTTTTTTTTCTGAATAAAAGATCATTCATAGAGCCCAGCCGCAGTGACTGCTATTGACAGTCCTACTGGATACAGAGCATCAACAATCCTATTGTTTTCAGTGATATAACCTCAACAATTCATACTCTGACCTGACCTGGTTAGCACAGGCACTTCAAATCAATAACGTGCAGCGTTTAAATTCAGTCTGGGGCCTATCTGTGTGGAGCTTGCATGTTCTCCCAGTGTCTGCACGGGCTTTGTCCAGGTACTCCTGCTTCTTTCCACAGACTAACGTTATGCATGGTTATTCTGTTATTCTAATGAATGCAACATATGTGTTGGCTTTGCAACAGCTTGGCAAACTGCCCAAGTTGTACCCTGGCTCTTCAACCCCCTGTGACCCCGAGTTTTATAAATGAATGGCTGAGAATCTAAAATAAAGAAATGTTGCAGCTCCTTAAAACTTCGAGATTTTAGGGGTACTGAGAGACTAATTCACAGATAATAGAGTCTCTGAGACAGCAACAAAACTGGCTATCAGAAGATTTAAGATGTCTCTTGGTGATCTCACAGTGCAATAATCTTAACATGCAGAGCAAAGTGAGGAATCCTGGGATCAGCCTCTGTTTAATGGGAACCTGGTGCAGAGGCTGTTAACAGGAGATATATAAGAACCATGTGCTGCTTTAGTGGCTACTATCAAAGTTGCAGCTTCCACCTCTATAAGCGAGCAATATTCCTTAACATGAAATTAGATTGTGCAAACCACTGAACTTTAATGAAAAAGTATTGACTAATCAGGCGACTATATGAGTTCTTACCTTTATTGTGCAGATGTTCTTCTGGTTCGTCCTGGCATAGCTGTTGTTTACATGGGCTCTTATTTAATGATCGCTTAGAAATGTTCAATTTAGAAAGCCAGTTACTGTAAATAACAGTAAATTGTCAAATTTAAGACATTTACAGAAACCGGCTCCTACTATGTTGCGTCGCTGTTGTAATTGTGAATTTGAGTATGCGTTGCAAAACTTGATATGTTGTTTTAATGGTGGATGTTGAGTCAGACTTTAAGATGACTAACAGCCACCTTGGACAGATGATAATTATTATGATCCCATGTGTGGGAGAAAATGGTACAGAGTGCATGTGTATCACACAGCGACAGTTTAGATATTTATAGGGTGGTGCAAGCCAGGATCTAAGTCTGACAATACTGACTTCAATTTTTCATATAACTAGAAAATCAAAAATATAACACATGCAATTTTTGATCAGTACAATTAACAGAGAAATACAAGCATCTTAAGTTAAACTAAGTGTTTAGCACTATGACAACACCTGGTGTGTCGCTAAATTAATAATTAGCAGTAGGCAGTCATTTAGCTGTAGCAAATGGCAGATGAAACTATTACTTCACTGTCATACATTCTCAGCAGAAAAAGTGAACGTCTTCATTCATCAAGGGAGTGATGAAAGAGTTTGAATTTTGAAAAGGGCAGTAGAATCCAGCGTTAATAATCATGCCTCAGTGGAAAACTTGTCCAAATAAACTTTGGATGGATTATAACCCAAACATGGTGGATTTTAAAATCATATTAAAGTCACATGCAATAAAATACAATTCTGGAGAATCCAATCATTTTAAATGTCATAAACCCATGTTTTTATATATTTGTTATGATGACAGCAACGCATGTCCAAAAAGTTGTTTGACAACTCTGAAATGTTTGCCACTGAGTAGCATCCACTCTTCAGTCCACAAACATAAGTGTCTCATTTTATTTGATTTACTATTCCAGCTGCTCAACAGTCCTTCGTAATATTTGTCGTGTTTTTTGTTTCAAGATATGCTAAATGCTAAATGAAAGGTCCAGACTGCTGCCATGTCGGTTCAGCACCCAAGCTGGTCTGCTGATAGCTAGAGTATATGGTTTAGCAGAAACGCTGGCTTTCGTGATGTGATAAAATATTTTTTTACCAAGCTCAATGGGATTTTTTTCTCTTTAGTCCTCAGGATCAAACAATTTACAAAAACAAATTTATCATTTTGATTCGTCCGACCGCAGAACAGTTTCTACTTTGCCTCAAATGAGCTTTGGCTCTGAGAAAATGGCAGCCTTTCTGGTCATGTTTGTGTAGGTTTCCTTGCAATTTTATGTTGGAGGAGGTGGCTGGGGAGAGGGAGGTCTGGGCTTCTCTGCTTGGGCTGCTGCCCCCCCGAGACCCGGCCCCAGATAAGTGGAAGAAAATGGATGGATTTTAACTTGTATTTGGGGATGGCACATTATACTTTATTCACAGACAGTGATTTCTGGAGGTGTTCCTGAGAACACGCAGTGATTCTATGACACAATCATCCTTGTTTGAATGCAGTGTCATCTGAGTCTGAAAATCATGGCCATACAATACTGATTTTCAGCATTTTTCTCCAGATTCCTGGAATCTTTCATGAAATCACGTACTGTAGATTAGATGATGAGATATCCAGTCTTTGCAATTTTATGTCGAGCAACATTAATCTGAAATTGTTGCATAATTTGCATCTTTTTGCAGACTGGTGAACCTTTGCCCATATTTACTTCTTTCTCTCTGAGATTCTGTTTTTGTATCCATATCCATAACTAGTCGGTTGCCAAATAACCTAATTATTTGTAAGTTGTTCTTCCAGTTGTGTATTTAGACTGTAAATACATCATTGGATTCTTACATTAGTACTTTGGAGCTTCTGGTAGTTGGGTAACTGGGTTTTAGACGGCAGAAATTATGCAAGGCTTTAAAAAATAATGCTTAGATTTAGTTACTTGGAAGATGAGAATAATCTCCGTGTCAGATTTAGACATATTATTGGACAGAGGCTTTTGAAAACCCTGAAACTAAAGATTTATAATGACTGTTGAGAAAACTGCTATTTGTTCTTGTCCAGTTGTTGTTTACAGAAATCACTTACTACAATGACCGGGAAGGATGGACCGGGACGTGGGCCGGGACCTCCGAAGGCCGAGAAGGCCAGAAGTGGGACGGCTGAAGGTCGCCAGGGATTGGCAGATGCAAGTGGACTTGGATCAGAGGCTCATTTTTCCCACAGAGATTGTAACAACTACTCTGCGACTAGACCTTGTCCTTTGGTCCAACTCCTGAAAACTTGATTACATCATTGAGCTAACAGTACCGTGGGAGGGTGCAATTGAGCATTTGAGCGTAAGAAGCTGCGGTATGCCAACTTGGCAACTGAGGCAGAGGACAGAGACTTGAATTTCAAGGTGTGCCTTGTGGAAGTGGGGTGCAGGGGCTTTGTTGCCAACAGCAAAACTGCTTAGAGAAATTGGAATCAGAGGACAGGCGCAATGGCAGGCTAAAAGAGAATTAGCAAACACTGCTGAGAGGACCAGTCACTGGCTATGGCTAACATCTCTTGGGCAGTTAAGGCAGTCAGCTAACCGCGAGACACACGCCATGGATTGATCAACCCGTGGTGGCCCTGCCTCAGCAGAGGGCGTCAAAGGGGTAGAAAACATAACACTAGAATTTTTACTGTGATAAACCAGAACCCTGGTTGACTGGTACAGCTGGCTCAGGGCCTCGTGGGGGCTGTGCAGCTAACCTCATGGTAGTGAAACCTAACGGAGTAATGTAAAAATGTGCTGCTCTTCTCCCCTTTTCTGGGAGGCAGCAGGGAGGTAAAGCGTACAGCCTGATCTGACAGGGAGGTGTGGGATGCCAGATCAGACACCTCCCTTCCGGCTCTCCTCTCTTGTCTCTTTTGTCTTACTTCTCGTTATCACCTTTTCTATCCCCTTGAAGAAGTGAGGCTCTTTAAATATTAAAGATGTATTACTTTTACAGTGAATTAATAAAATAAATTGTAGAAAACTAAACAGAAGAAAGTGGAAGAGAAATAACAATTTAACATAAACCAGCGACACACTCCGGGGCCGGATCAACCCTGGCAGGGCCTCCTTGGATGAGGGTGTTTAGTGATCGTGGCCGAAACACCCGATGAATCCAAGGTCCACTACTGATGATCTGTCCTAAAATTTTAATATTAAAATCGAGATCAGATTTCTAATCCCTAAACCTAACCAAGGAAGGTAAAAAAGAAACTAAAAATGACAGATTAGCTTGTGATAAACGACTGAAACACCCCGTGAAGTGAGGTACACAATGATGTGTCCCGCTGGTAACGTTTCTGGGCTGCTTTTTCTCATAGCAGCCATCAAGACTTTCTCCATTTGAAGCAATTATCATTATAATTATCATTGTAACATGTTGTAACATCCAGTCCTTTTATTGAATCACTTACACATGATTAATTCTGATGCTAAATATATTTTTAAACTGGACTATTCCTCAGTGTTGACACCCAATGCTTTGTTTCATTTAGTCATTGATCTTCTCGTTACTTTTCTGTTCCCTGTGGTTTCAGAGGTAGCCACTCCCACGTGCCCTGCAGTTAACTGTGCTCCTTCCATCTGACAACCACCTCACCTGCTGTTCATTCCCTCATTACTTATCTAGTGCGTAGAAATCATTCATACTGTTTTTTTTTTTGGTTTTTAACCACCCGATTCTCACCTTCTGTGTCTGATCTCTGCCTCTGATCTCTTCTTATACCCCACTGCTGGTTGACTGCTTGTTAACGAATCCTACTAGATAAGGAGCTTTTTTTAAACTGGTTTAGTTACCATGTTACACTACCCTCTGCTCATCAAGATTGTTTTAGAGGCATCCAGGGACTATAATACAAATATTCCTGCCGGCAATGATACCAATAAACAACATAATTACCAAAGCAAACAAAAGAAGGGTAATGGGTTTTGCTGTGTTTTGTTTTCTTCTGTTTTACATGCGACACAGAAAAAAACAGGAATCTCAACATCAATCTCCTTCTACCAGCTATGTCTAAAACTGAATATATTGAATGAGCTAATAAATTATGGTTTGTGTAGCATTAAATGACAGATAGAATTTGTCTGAAAAGTGAAGCAAAGTTTATTATGTACCTTAAAAATGCATTTTTAACTTTCCTCTGTTTGCAAAAATAAGATCTACGATCTTAAGATAAGCTCTTAAGCCAGACTTTACATCTATGGGAAATCGCCCTACATGTCACCTTCTCTGACCTCAGTAAATATTTTCTTATTGGGTTCAGTTGCTAGTTCCTAGTTTCAAGTTTTACTATCTATAATAGGATGATTGTAATAATACAATGATGAGTCATTCTAGTCAAATAGACAGAAAAGCAGGACTTTGTAGAACAGGCCTAGCTTCTAAGTGATAAGTTACTGATACGAACAACTTTTCATATTGAACAGAAGCCATGAAACCAAAAACCAAATCTTTGGCAAAATAGGAGGAAATGGTGGTGTATCGTCTGTCTTTAATGACTTTAGACAAAAAGTACTTTTCAGAAGAAAGAAAAACAAGGTGCTAACTTCTCTGTGGAGTTCAGTTGGAGATTTTGGAGAAAAGACGACATGAGAGAGGTTGTTTTGAAAATTGAGACACCTTTACAGTTTGGAAGGCAATCAGCACTGCACATGACATGAGACATCCATCCATCTTCTGCTTATCTGGGGCCGGGTCGCGGGGGCAGCAGACGAAGCAGAGAAGCCCAGACCTCCCTCTCCCCAGCCACCATCCTCCAGCGTGTCCTGGGTCTGCCCCGGGGCCTTCGCTTCGCTTTTACACTCAGCTCTCTCTTCGCCACAGCAGACCGGTACAGTGTCCACGTCACTGCAGCTGCAGCACCGATCAGTCTGTCGATCTCCCGCTCCCTTCTCCCGTCACTCGTGAACAAGACCCCGAGATACTTAAACTCCTCCACTTGGGGCAGGAACTCGTCCCTGACCCGGAGTGGGCACTCCAGCCTTTTCCAGCTGAGGACCATGGCCTCGGATTTGGAGGAGCTGATTCTCGTTCACCATCACCCGATGAAGCCAACAGAACCACATCATCCGCAAAAAGCAGAGATGAGATTCTGAGACCACCCAAGTTTAAGCCTTCTGCCACTTGGCTACACCCAGAAATTCTGTCCATAAAAATTATGAACAGAATCGTGACAAAGGGCAGCCCTGGCGGAGCCCATCACCCACCAGGAACGAGTCCGACTTGTTTGCGGAAGGGGCAAAATTTCTTCAGAGTAAAGGCTGAAACAAAGGTCTCATTGCTTGATTTTATTGGGTGTTTTAGCAAAAGCGCTCTCTACTTAGTACCTATTTACACGTTCCACCACCACCAACTCACACATGATCAGAGGTAGTCTGTGTGATATAGTTACATTTAATGTGTGGATCATATATTCTGTGTAGGTTAAAATAACACCAGCAGGTTAGAACCCTACATACTTCATCTTGATATTTCATCTCCAGCAGCTGACAGACACAGACATCCTTACCAGTGATGTCTAACAGTATAGTCTCAAGACATTCAGCATTACTGGAATAAAGGCAGAAAAAAAAATGACTAAAACCCAGTAAAGGTTGATGTAAATTACACAGAATTAAAAACGTTTGTAGATTTAACACAATGTCTGGCACTTCAGCTTTAGTGGCAGAAGTTTTGGCTTTGCAGCTTTAATTGCTGTTAAATTCCGCTGCTAAATGCTCAAGTGATAAGATTCTGCTTCAGCTGCCTCGCTCTCCACACAAGTGACTGAACTAGACAAGCCACCCTTTGTGCAGATAAACCGTAAAGACACAAATGTAATGAATGTTGACCTCGTAAGCTGAGGTCAAGGAATTCAAATCTTTGAGCCACTGCTCAATTTATTTGCAGCATACAACATCCTTAGCTTGTATTATTAAAAAAAAAAGTAGAAAAGATTTTTTTAATCATGTTCATGAAACCATTAAACCGGGTTGTGCGTGTGCATGTGTGCAACTGGAAGACAGTAATTAATGAAGAATTCATTATATTTTAACGCCCAGGCCTCCGTTAGAGGACCTGAGCTTGAGGAACACACATAAAAATGGACTGGCGTAATATCTTCAATAATAAAATGTTTGTCTGACTGCAGCCTCCTCTTTGTCTGTGACTGTTTACTGCATCTGCTGTGCTTTTGTTGCCTTTGGTTTCCAATCTTTGTGTGCGATTGTGTGTGCACAGGAGAGATGCTCATCTGTCTTCTGGTGTTTTTCTCTCTCGTTATTCACCCTCTGTAAATGAATAAACAATTAGTTTAAGAAGCTACTCACAGTGATAATCATTCTCCGCAGTTTCTTAACACCCCCACCAAACTAAATAACATTTGATTGAGCGCATTATAAATCAACATGGAGAAGCAGTCAACTGACACAAAATAGAAAACAGTATTCTACCGCACCCTTTCTTCTTATGTCTTTGTCAAATGCCGTGACTCGTTCCTAGTAAGCTCTTGCTCATTCCAAAAGTCACTACTTCTAATTTAGTTAATCAGTTGAGTGTGGCTCATCTTCATTAAGAGCACACGAGCTTACTATAACCGTTTTCAACACACCGGGGCATTTGTTTTTTCATAAGCAAGCTAAATAAATCCTATAATAGAAAAGACAGATATCAACAAGGTGGTTCTAAACGTGCTCTGTCAGCCCAGACTGCTTGAGGTTTTGTCCAGACTCCCATAAAAGTGGGCATTTGACATTTGACCCTTTTGCTGTCACTTCTGTAAGAACAGAATCAAGCGATTTAAAGAATTCACAAAATATGTTTCATAGCACAAAAACAACATGCCTGGTTCAAATAATGTGAGCGAGATTATGCTGTCACCTATCTACCCATCCATCCTACTAAACATTAATCCACATCAAAGTCATGATGGGTGGACTGGAAACTACTGTATCTGTCAAACATGTAACATACAACCTGAACAGACGACTAGTAATAATTAGAGCTAACACGTAAAGGCAGGCAGCACGGTGGCATGCTGGTTAGCACTGTTGCCTCACAGCAAGAAGGTCCTGAGTTCAATTCCACCATCAGGCCGGGGTCTTTCTGTGTGGAGTTTGCATGGGTTCTCTCCGGGTACTCTGGCTTCCTCCCCACTTAGTAGGGATAGGTTAATTGAAAACTCTCAATTGCCCATAGGTGTGAATGCGGGAGTGACTGCGAGTGCGACTGGTTGTCTGTCTATGTGTGTTAGCCCTGCGACAGACTGGCGACCTGTCCAGGGTGTACCCCGCCTCTCGCCCCAAGACAGCTGGGATAGGCTCCAGCGCCCCCCGCCACCCTGAAAAGGATAAGCGGCTGAGAATGGACAGACAACCATTCACCTGAAATGCACACCTATGGCCAATTAGAATAGTCAGTTGATCTAATAGACATAACTGTGCACAGTACAGTAGGTACAGGCAGAACTTGACACAAAACCAGTTGGCCAGTGTTTTCAAATGCAGGACCCTCTTACTGAGGGTCTAGACAAGAACACCGCTGCATAAAAACCAGTCCATTTAATGCACTGTTACTAATACAGTTATTTACTCTATTACACTATTTATTGGATTTCAGAGGGAAGAAGATTTGTTATCTCTGTAGCATGTTGTTTTTAATGCCTGGACCTACTGAACAAACCTAATGTCTAAGTCACCTTTTAGTTATAATTAATAGTATTTTTGAAATGAGTCTTATTCACAGTTGCTCCTTTTTAAGTATCACCACAGCAATGATTCTACATGATTTGGTCATTTATTTTTTTTTTACACCATCAACATCCTCCAAGGAATTTGCATCTCTTCCCAGTCATGAACCAGGGACCTTTGTTTCGCCCTGTGAATGTGGTATTTACTACAATCTACAAACTATAATCAAGCGTTCAAAGACAGCATTGTGCAACTGTAAAAATGTAAACACGACCCATTTAAACATAATACTCAAGGAGTATATTCTGACACCGTTCTTCCATGAGGTTTAAATTCAGTTTAGTTTTTGTCCATTTAATTTTTTAATGAAATATATTATAATTGTATATGACCATGGAGAGAGGACCAGGAGGACCAGAACAAACTTTCATCCACCCCAGAGTCTATTAAGGCCTGACGTGCTTGAGAGCAGATGTTTATTAGTCGTGGTAGAGAAGAGTCTTTCTGATTTTTACCCCCACCATTATTGACAGGAACAACCTTTTGGCAGCAAGGGACACCATCTCAGGAGCTTTTGCTGAAAGAGGACAGCTGCCCTCTTCAAATATCTCAGGCAGTCGTGTGTAAATACTCCAGGAAAGTAAACACCCGGAAAGCTCCTGGACCAGACGACATCCCAGGTCATGTTTTCAAAGCATGTGTCCACGAGCTGGCAGATGTCTTCACAGACATTTCCAGTCTGCTTCAGTCTGCCGTCCCAAAATGTTCCAAGAGGACCACCATCATCCCTGTGCTGAAGAAAACTAATGTGAGCTGCCTAAATGACTATCGCCCAGTATCACTCACCTCTAATGCCATAAAGTGCTTTGAGTGCATAGCCAAAGCTCACATCTGTCTGGTCCTGAGTCTGCGGCTCAGCGTTTTGTGTTGGTTATGTTTATTTCTAAGTTTTGATTGTTTCCCGGCCCTCTGGTTCTGTGCCCTTCTTGTGTTCTTAAAATTATTTTGTACTGTTCAGACCCCTTATGTTTCTCTGTGTTCCCTTTGTTGTGTGTTTAGTTTTCCCCATCACTGTGTGTTCCCTCTGCTTTCCATGTAGTCAAGCCCCTGTGCTTAGTCATGTCTCCGAGCCATGTCTCTGTCACTGTGCTTTTGTGTTTCCTGCTTTATTTTGAAGGTCCTTGTCTCATGTCTGCGTCTCTAGTTTTACTTCCTTGTTCTCGTTAGCCCTGATGTCTCCCAGCTGTGTTCACCTCCTGCCTCTCGTTCCCCTCGTTATGTCTTGTGTATTTAAGTCCTGTGCTTTCTGTGCTCCTGGTCGTGTTGTTGCGTGTTTTCTCCACGCTGTGTGGTCCTCTGTGGTCTTATGTTCCCATGCTCTGGATAATTTTGCATTTGCCTTTTTCCTGTGGACTACGTTTCTTGTCCCGGCGTATTTTTGTGATGCAGTCCTAACTAAAGCTGCTTTTGATTTCTACTCTGGCGTCTGTGAAGTCTGCTCTGGGGTCCTTCTCCTGCCTGCGCACAGCTAAGTCACATCATAACATCACATCTTTACGTTTCCACCCTGATCATGAAACAGATTTTGCAGTTCAACATGGTGTGGTCAATAAAACGGTGTCCACACGAGAAGCTATTTGAATGAACACGGTAACTAGAGAACACAGAAAATCAACCACATTCTGCCATCTCGAGCATCGAAGGGGAAATAATCCCTAACAATGTGAAGTTGATGGGCCCTGAGTTAACTTTTCTGAGCATAAAGGTGATCAACTGAAGCTTACAATCATTCGATATGTGGTAGTGGTGTGTATATATATTAAAAGGATACTTAGGCAAGCTAGTGATGCAGCAACATAGTGATGCACAATGATTCGCTTTCTGTGTGGATGCCTGGTCGGTTGCTTTGAAACAACACTTTTTGCAGTAGTCCCGCCACGCGAATGTGCAAATGGAGTGAAGTGAGAGATGGTGCCAGGGCCAGATTTGGAATGGGCTGCTGTTTCAAGTTTTGCATGTGACACATTGCTTTGTGGGAAGCGATTCCTAGCCAGACTGGGGGAGCTGGAGCTTATCCCGGCTGTCATTTGGCGAGAGTTGGGTACACCTTGGACAAGGCTCATACATTCATGTGAAAAAGAAAGTTTTCACAGGACTCTGTGCAGTCCTATTTATTGAGATTGAGTTATTTATTTATACACAGCTGTCTTGAGGTCTCACCGCAGCCTTTCAGTCTGGATGAGGTCTGGTCAGTCAGTCTGTTGCAGATTTGGTGCTGGGATCTTTGTCCTGTTAAATAATCCAATTTCCACCAAGCTTGAGCTGCTAGACAGATGGCGTCATATTAGACTCTAGAATACTTTGGTATACAGAAAAGTTCATTTTTGGCTCTGTGACCACAGGGGTCCTACGTCAAGTGGCCAAAACAAAAAGAGCCCAAATCATCACCTTTCCACGGTCATGCTGGAATGAGCCGTTTGTGCTGACATGCTAGTATGACACATCTGGCACTGCACATAGCTGAACATGACCACATCTGTCTCGTCTTTCTAAAGAACATTGTTCCTAAAGTCTCATGTTGTGTTCAGAGGTAGTTACTGTTTCCTGTTTCCTCTAATTGTACTATCATTGTGTGGTTTTTCCGCATGTTTCTAACATGTCAGTTTGTTTTGTTTTGATTTGAATAACAAACTTATTTAAGGCGGAGTGATTTATGTAAGTCTGGGATGGTACGTGTAGGTCTTACTTGCCGGATCTTCTTTTCATTGATATTGCTGTTATGACTGATGAAGCCGAGCTGGTGAGTTCCTGCGTTAACTAAATAACGTGTTAAAGTTATAAATATGACTATTACCAAACTGTACTGTCATTAATAGGGTTGGTTTGTTAATGTTGTATGGTTGTTTTATTTTGTGTCTTTCACTTGATTACCTGGCTTCTGTAAAGGCACAGTTACTGTACTGGTGTTAGCTTACGTTTGAGCAATAAAGCTTGTAAAGGTGGATATGTAAGATTAGTTTGTAATATGAAGTTTGTGCTTTTATTCTGGTAACTTCCTGTGTGACCGGAAGTGAAGGTTGTAACGAAAACTAGCTTGATGTGCAAAAGACGCAAAGAAACGCTAAACTACGGTTAACGGAGAAAAGAAAGAGAAGAACACGGTTCAGTTGTATAAAAATTAATGGTTCTAGCTACAGTCGATAGGAGAACAAGGTATGTAATGTACATGATCTAAGTTGAACATTCTAAAATGTATAAGGTGTACGGTTTAATAGAAAACGGTCAGACTAACGTAATGAGC
>VURO01023735.1:12289-23208 GCA_015108175.1 Pelvicachromis taeniatus | reverse complement strand
GGTCTCCAACAACCGCTGGTCTCTTTTAAACGCCGGGCCGGCCGGATAATTTTTTGAATAAACGCCCGGGCTACTATTGGAAGATATACGGTACATCCCTTTTTATGTATGTTCTTCTGGCACTTTTACAGCCATAATCCATACATGCAATGAAAAATACACAGAAATACTACAAGTCAACTTATTGTACATTAAGCGGGGAACTCTATAGCTCACCTACAGTGAATAAATACTATCACAAATACCACTACTATCACAGTGATGGTACCAATGTTCAGAATCTGTCAATAAATCCAGTTTATAGTAAGAAGAGGACTTTTTTGTTCTAAAAAACTCATTTATTATCTACCTTGTAATCCCTGTTCACATCAGTGAGCTGCCATTGGTCACATGGGACCCCCATCCTCTCAAACTCTGCCCCCAAGTCGATGAGCTGCCATCCTTCCTCTCGCTGCTGGTCATTTTGTTTGGGGTTGTAGGAGAACGCATAAAGCTCTTCATAGCATACTGCGCAGAGGAGAAAACCAGAGAGAAACCCCCTTAAACACATACAGATGAGAAAGCACTGTTTAATATGTAAATGTATCTCTGTTTAGGCATTAATGCCCAAAGTGAACAGATCATCCAGTCACACAGGGAAGCCCACCTGGCCGTAGAAGACGAAGCAGCGAGCTGTAGACGTCGTGGCAGTCTCTTTCTCTCTGTATAACAAAATGAACCACCCTGAAGTTGCGACACTGAATTACCAGTGGACAGCCGGTGGTGGTCAGGGACAGCTTCTCCACAGAGGCTATATGATGATGCAAAATCTGCAGACAAGGGAAACAGGCAAAAAAAAATAAAAAGACATGAAAAGAGAGGCTGGTGATTTACAGTTCTGGATCGATATGAACTCATTTGAACAAAGTATGTTATGCAACAATGACATTAGTATATTGTTAATAAAGCCTTGTAGCTTCAGTTATCTGTTCTTAGATGACAAGACTAGCACCCAGTGTGGTCTTCTGCTGCTATAGCCCACCACCTTTAAAGTCACATGTTTTGCATTCAGAGATGCCCTCCTGCATGGCTTGGTTGTAACAGGCAGTTATTTGAGCTACTGTTGCCTTCCTATCAGCTCAAAGCAGCCTGGCCATTCTCCTGGGATCTCTGGCATCAACAAAGCATTTTCTCCCAGAAAACTGCTGCTCACTCGATATTTTCTCTTTTTTTTTAGACCATTTTCTGTAAACTCTAGAGATGGCTGTGAGGGAAAATCCCAGTAGAGCAGCAGTTTCTGAAATACGCAGACCTGTCCGTCTGGCACCCATTCAATGTCAGTTAACTCACTTTTCTTCCTCATTCTGATGCTCAGTTTGAACTTCAGCAGGCCATCTTGACCATCCTACATGCCAAAATGCACTGAGCTGCTGCCTTGTGATTGGTTGACTAAACATTTGCATTAATGAACACCTGAACACAAGTTTGAGTGTTATCTGCGATATGAAAATAATGAAGATAAGATTTGGAATATTAAAGGGATCTGGTTGGGGGGAGGGGGTTCAAGAGCGTGCTTTAAAAAGCTCAGTCGACGTCACGTGGTCATGAATTATTTTAATATCGCACAGAAGTATAGAGGGCAAGCGGGTCAGATGCCACACGTCACCATATTCATGAGTGCATTTTGAGTATCACAACCCAGAGAAATCATAAAGACGCACATGGATCAGCATTGGTAACGACTAGTGGGACACACACATGCACACACAACCACACAGTGTAATTGCTGATCTAACCAGCTGTTGAGACAGGCAGTAACTCACATGCTGTTTAATATTTTATGATGCACACAAACATTCTAAAGCACCTTTTTACACCAAACACAGTTACTTTGAAATTACTCTACAACACACACACACAGTGCTGAACTAGACACACACATAGGAAAGTAAGGGAGAGTGAAGCTAGTGCACAAACATGTTCTAATGCACATACAACTGAAAGGATGGTGGGACAGAGGTCACGGCCCAGGTTCGGCTGCACAAAGCGCGTAGGCCCGTCTCTAAATACTAGAGTGCTTTAAAAACAAACAAACAAAACAAAACAGGATTGTGTACACTCAGAAGTAATGCAATTCCAGCATGTACGTATATGCCAACTGTGCACTGTAAAACCAATAAACAGGGCTAGGTGATGCTACGAAGTCATTATGACAAATCACAACCCAATATGGGAAATAAAATCTTGCAACTCATGTGTTGAAATCCTTCACCTAAACTGGTGCAGCTAATTTCCTCTAATAGCCTCTTGTCTTCAGTGCCTGCTCTAGGCTCATTGCAACATGCGCCGTTAATTCTCACAATAACCCAACACCACCGCTTTACTGCTACTGCAACACAAATAAGTCCATCTGCAAACCAGAATGCTGCTGCTTGATGTTAATAACCTAGTTCTTACAGTGTGCTGACAGCGATCTTCTTTCAGGGGCAGGAAGACACACACACACACACACAAATACTACGTGTGCACATTTGGAAACTCTATCCTACTTCCTCTTACCACACATTAGCTTTCATAATCTTTCTCTCCTTTCCAAATCACATGCACACAAACTCTGTCTGGTTGCAGACTTCCTTGTAGTGGTCACATTAATGGCTCTGTATGTGGCAGAACTTCCAGTTTCTGTATGCTTGCCGTTCAGTTGCATATAAAACATTTGTTGATAACTTGACCTCTATTGTGTGTTTTAGGTTTCATCTGGGAGCTCTAAAGATATGCCACCCAGGTTTGGCACCTACAGGAATCACTTTGCCAACAGCAATATTGCACTACGCTGGCTCCTTCAGTGATGGAGTTGTTACGGCCTCAGGCCTTTGTGCAGGGTTCCTCTGTATGTGTGTGTGGTTTGGGGGTTCCAGGAGTTGCCTCGGTGGAGATTCAGGAGATGCTATTTAAGACCCTGCCTCTCTTCTTCTTTTTTTTTTTAAATTCATGTTTTAGATTAAGACCCTGCCTCTCTAGGTCTTGCCGGTCTCCACTCCCGCTGCTGCTATACTCCAGTCTAGTGATGGTGCCTGTGCCATCTCCATGCCTCAGTGTCCTTGTTTGGCTTAACTTGCTTTTTCCTTGCACATCAGGTCTCATACACTTGGCAGCTCATCCATGCACCACTTTATACCACTGATACAGACATAGACACACACTAATTTATTATTATGTCACACACATACACGTTGTAACAATTGGGGGCTCGTCCGGGATTTGCCCCCCAGCAACCCTAGACACAAAGGCTAGAAAGGCGGTGTTTTAAAACAGCCTGTTGGAACACTGGCCAGGTGTTGTGCATTTCTCCATCTCCTCATCTGAATCTCATCCCAGAGAACTCATACAACACAAAAACCACACACACACAGTGCAAACCCGCACGAAGGCTAGGGGCCGTAACAAGAGTGTATTAAAAACATTTTGCAGGGTAATAAATATTCATTGGTAGACTAAAAAGAGGCCCAAGCTGTCTAGTTCTGTGAGCAGTTGCTGTCCTCCTGCCACAACGCTGATGTGACATCCATATGCAAGCACTCTGACACCTGCATTAATGGGTAGCATAGTTGGCACTCACCCAGACCTCCTGTCCAGCAGAGGCCGAGTTGTTAGAGTTGCTCTCCACAAAGATGAGATGCGTGGCTGTGAGGTACAGAGTGCCGTGAGTGGATTTGTTGCTGAAGCGATCCAACAGCCGCACCTGCTCCACCTGCAAAAACAGATGTACATAGTAGTAATATTTAAATAATCAGGAGTACCCTTTGCGTCTCTTGCTGGATACACTGAGAATATGAGAGACGGCATCTTGCGAACAGGGTTGACACCTGACAGAAAAATTACTGGCACCAGTTCCAGCTAGCACACCAATTAATCCTGGCCACCTGGCCCTCACGATCCGCTGCCAGTTTCATTTTAATAAGTGCAGTCACAAGTGACATTTCCTGCCACTGCCTTAATAAATAAACCACCTGCCTCTTAATTAAACAATCCTATCTAGCTTAAAGTCAAACACAGTTAATTTATTTTTACTTCCTTCTCAAGAATGTATATTCAATATCTGCAACAGTGAAAGTGCTGCTCCTAATTGCAACAATACCAAGTATATGCCAAAATAGAGAAGCAGATAGTGATTTATATATTTACTCAAGTCACCAGGAAGAAGGCTTAGATCTAATAGCTATAACAGGTTTTACAAAAACCTTTAATGTGCTTCTGGTTTTCATCCGAGAAAGAAATTAGTAAATGAATGAAACCAGTCTTATACGGCACAATCTTTTTAAAATGTTACTAAAGCTCTTTATGAGACTGGTAACACAACAACACAAAACAAACACAAACAATATCACCAATGGACTTTGCTCTGCACTGTTGCATCTATTTTATTACCTCCTGCATCACACAGACACGACATATCAAAATAAAAGCCCCTGCCACCTTTACTCAATAGCCAAAGTGCATTTGGAAAGTCTCTGATTTCTGGACTGTGCACTGCTGATAGCACTAACTGTCCAAATCCATGATTCATCACATTAGCTGTTTCCAGTTGACTCAGACATCCTCCACTTTGTTTCCGT
Organism: Pelvicachromis taeniatus; assembly: GCA_015108175.1. Lineage (NCBI taxonomy): Eukaryota > Metazoa > Chordata > Actinopteri > Cichliformes > Cichlidae > Pelvicachromis > Pelvicachromis taeniatus. Next base: position 18,613 of record VURO01023735.1, on the reverse strand, counting down.
TTGCTGAGATATGATGAAACGATCAAGCCTCGCTCGGTAACTCAGCAACCTGCGGGTCGCAGCTCTGTCATAAGTCAGCTTCTTGGAACATACAGGAAGTCAGCTGTGTGGTGTGTGTGTGTGTGTGTGTGTGTGTGTGTGTGTGTGTGTGTGTGTGTGTGTGTGTGTGTGTGTGTGTGTGTGTGTGAGGAAATGAGCAGGTTAGAGAGAAAGGGAAGAAAGAGAGAGGAGGACAGAGACCACCTCATACCATCTTATGGGGAAGTTAATGTTAGGATTTGTGTTTAATTCTGTTATGTGCCTGTGCAACTTAAACTACTCTGATCTTTACAACAAGCTGCTTGTTTGTTTTCTGGCCGTTTTAAACACTATAACAACAAATAATAATCTCCTCTGACTTTTAAACCAGACAAACCACTGAAAGGTGTGGAGACAGACGGGGAACACCCATTCTGCATGGGTGTTCCCCGTCTGTCTCAACACCACATCTCACCATTTCTTTTTCTTCCTACTGACAAATAACACAATTGTCCTTGAACCTCAAGAATGGTATCATACTAACATGATCAAAAACACACATTAGATCAAATTACGCACACTGAGTCACCATATGGCAGACTAAGAGGAATTATGAAGATAACCAAGGTTATATGTACTAGGACAGTTGGCTGTTGTTTTTGAATGGCTGTAGATTAGATTTGAAAGGACCAATGCTTTAAGGGTTAAAGGGATCAGCTCTCTTGCGCACACACACACACACACACAAACCCAGCAGTATATATTCTAGCTGTACAGGCCTGGCAGGGCTAAACTTGTACTGCAGCACTCCCCGAGTCTTGCTTTTTTCAGCTGGTTGTTTTCCTTTAAATCTGGTCTATTGGGAGTGATTTAGCCCAGACAGACAGCTCTCTGTTTGGTGTTTTATGCCGATGATAAAACTGTGATCACCCTCGCCCTATTTGACGTACAGTCAACTCAGCCCTGCTTGTCCGTACTGGATATGGGCCGGCTTCTCCTTGCTTCTTCAATCACACTGAATTCCCTGGCTGTACTGACAGCGGAGAGCTGTCGCAATAAATAGCAGGGTGTGCAAGTAGTAAAATTAGATAGAGGAAGCCGCTCTGTCTGATGAACGGGAAAAACAAACGGCTCATTGATGCTCGTCACGTCTGCTGACACTTGGAGCCGTTGGCGACACCTACTAGCCGTCACGCTATAACGTCGATTCACACAAATTCACTCTGAACACTGATGGCCAGAAAACGGAGCCTCACCCGAGCCTTGCAACAAAATCGCAAACACACAAGGCCCAGCTGCTGACTGTATCCCATCCATTTGCAATTAGCAAGAAACGTTAGCTACCTTTGGCGTTCGGATATGCTCCATTTTTCCACCCGGGTCGAAACAGCTGTCAGCGACTGCAAAGCTTCAAACGACACCCTCCGGATTGAAATGTATCATTGATGATGTGGCAGCTTCGACTCCTGTACAAGCCGCCTTCACTTTTTCGGGGGCATACGATATGTGTTTATTGTCAATTATTTTCACTCCATCCGCGTAAAGCTCGCGCGAAGCACGTCGGCACTTGGGGTGGGGCGTTTTCAAAATAAAAGCAGGCTCAACTTCAACTTTTAACGCCTTTACTTTTTTGGTGGTTGCGGTTGTAAGGCAGAACTCATCAGGATTAAGAGTAATTCTATATGTGATCAAACGCTTTAGTTAATTAAAAACAACAATAATAGATTTTAAAAATAAATAAAACTAACTGAAATAAACGTGGAAAACTAAGCTGTCTCTATGACTGACATACAGTCATTACCTGTCTGTATGACTGCTTTCAAATAGTCCCGTTTATGTTATAATATCTACACTGATTTTTTCGAAATCCTAGAATATATTTTCTAAAATCAATAATACTTTGAAAGACTCAAACTAAAAATGTTACAAACAATAAAAACTGAACTGAAACCATCAAACCTACTTTGGGAACTAACTGAAACTAACTGAATGAAAAGCAAAGTTAAAATGAAATCAACATTTAATTTTTTATTTTATTTTTTAAATTACAGCCTATAATAATTAATGGCATGATTACTTATAAAGTGTTGTCAAACTAAAGCAAATATACTTACAAAGTGTGCTCTTCTCAAGAGAGATTGGGCCGTCCTTTGAATACCTAAAAAACAACTTTGACAGGGTATCAGAAGAAGGATTCAACATGCCTCTGGAATAGTCTGCCACAACCTTTCTACAGATGTGGGTCAATCCAAAATAAGACAGTGTCCACTTCTTCTTCATCAGCTGCTCCTCTTAGGGATCACCACAGCGGATCATCTTCCTCTATCTCACCCCATCTCCCCTGCATGCCCCCCTTCACTACATCTACAAACCTCCTCCACAGTTTCTCTTTTCTCTTTCGTCGTGAATGGCAGCTCTATATTCAACATCTTTTGTCCAGTAGATACACCATCCCTCCTCTGCACATGTTCAGACTATCTGATCTCTAAATCTGTCCATTGTTTTGGATGGGTGACCCCAGGTAAACTCATCCAACTTCATTACCTCTGTTGCTTGCAGCTTTATTGTTCTACTAGTCTCCCTCTAATTCTCACAGATTCTGTCTTGTTTCTTCCGACTTTCATTCCTCTTCTCTCCAGATCACATCTTCTCTCCATGTTGCTAAGCTCCACCTTGCCTACCTACCACACACCTCACCACTGTCTTGCTGTCCTCATGCATGTACTGCACCAGCCTCACATACTTCCCTGCCACTACTGACTTCCTCATGCAATGCCACAGTTCCTCTTGGCCCATCCCATATTAATATTGATAAAATATATTTTTCAGAGTTTGCAAAAGATTACTTGGATGTTCTGCAACATGTATGGGCCCGGAAAAAGTGCAACAATGCGATAAATGTTGAAAAGCTCATATAACACATTAGTAACATATTTATTTTCATACATCTTTTGGTTTATTAGGTCACCAAAAAAAAACAAACAGGTGGAACAGTGGTTAGCACTGTTGCCTCACAGCAAGAAGGTCCTGAGTTCAATTCCACCATCAGGCCGGGTGTGAATGCGTGAGTGACTGTCCATGTGTGTTAGCCCTGCGACAGACTGACCTGTCCAGGGTGTACCCCGCCTCTCGCCCCAAGACAGCTGGGATAGGCTCCAGCACCCCCCGCGACCCTGAAAAGGATAAGCGGCTGAAAATGGATGGATGAATGGATGGATGGAGGTTACCAAAAACTATTTTTGACACAAACCTGTGCACCATTCATCCACCCCGGGTTCAGTGTGGTGGAGCTGTTGCTTGTTTTTCAGGTAAGTAACTGATGATTTAAACTCACAGAGACCATGACAATTTTGAAACAGCATTGTGCAAACAGTTATTGTCAGTTTTGCAAATATATTAATGTACTCTGATCTATTCATCTACCGCGTTGTAATTATAGTCTGTCGCTACCTCTTTTACTTTGAAAGGAACACCGGATTCAACATACATCCGCCAAAGACTGCCAAAGTTCATCCTATGCGCATGCGTAACACATCACGAGACGCAAAATCTGCCGGGATGACGGTTAACGTAGTTGAAGAAAGAAAATCCACTACCCAAAATGCACTAGCATTTAGGATATACCAGGCGGGGAATAAGAAAAGTGACGCCATGCGTGAATGCACCCCGCGATAATTGTCAGGTTTAAGAAATAGAAGCAGAGGAACAGGTTGTGTAAACGTAGCAGGTAGCAGCAAAATATTTTGGGATTTATGTGGGAGAGCTGAGGAGTTGAACTATGTTTTGGTGAAGACGGGACCGCGGGTTCGGCCCTCACGCGGGCGTCTAAGCTAACTGTCGTGTTAGCTGTGATGTTTTCAGAAGTGAGCTAAGCCCACGTAACCGATTGGTGTTGACACTGTGCCTTTTAAAAGAAAATGTCTAGCTTTAACTTTGGTTCGGGAACTCTTGGGCCCACCAACCCAGGTGGAGGATTCGCATTTGGGGCCGCAACCAGGTAACGGCAAATTGTAGCTAGCCCACATAGCTAACGCTAGCATAACCAGAGGTATCTTGGCGTTAGCAGATAAGGCTTGCGAGTTTCAAAGTCAGTACTGTGTACGTTGTTTTCCTGAGCTATTCAGCAATGTCGGGTTATAAACGAGCACTTAAATTAGATAAATTTGTAACCTTTGTTATAATTTGAAACTTTGCACATGCACGCACTGTAGAGTGAACTCCTGCAAACTGCAGGATGCTATCAGAAGTGTTTGAAGTAACGAGGTATAGTAGGTGTAGTTAGCTTCTTTTTTTCTTTCTTTTTTTTTTAAAGAGGGAAATTGGTTTAATAAGTAGCAGTAGTTTGTTTGGGATTACCGTCCATCTGTAAAGCACTTATCATTAAGATTTTTTATATAGAAATTTAAGACCCTCTGTATTTCCTTCGACAAAATCCTAGTTGTTAATCTGTGTCTACTGTATCCATAACACAATGTCCATCTTTTAGTAGTTTGCAACTTGACAGATATTGTAGAAGGATTAATGGTCCTAAACCTTTTTTTTTCTTCTTCTTCTAAAGTGCTCCTGCGGCCAATACTGGTGGCTTTTCTTTTGGTACACCTCTGGGTACAGCAAGCGCAACCCCCAGTACCAGCACCAGCACCCCGTCTCTTGGCCTAGGAGGCGGTCTTTTAGCTCAGAAACCTGCGTTAGGATTCTCCTTCAATACACCTGCCTCAAGTAAGAATGCATTATAACAAAGAAATAAAACTATTTGTGATATTTCCGCCAGCTGCCTGTCTTATGTTGGGACCTTGTGTTATTTCAGGTGCTGCTGCGCCTACTACAGGCCTCACATTAGGTATGTTTGGGGTTCTCTCTGCGGTATTTTTAAGTTGAAGTGTTTCTGAACAACAGGTAATAATTGGGATTCTTTTTTTTTTTTTATTTAAACAAATACTTTTTCTCAGGTGCCCCAACTAGTACAGCTGCCACCACTGGCTTTAGCTTGGCTTTCAACAAGCCCACCGCCTCAGCTACGCCGTTCTCCCTCACAGCTACTAGCACCTCTTCGACAGCTGCTGCTGGGACAGGCTTGACATTTGGCTCTGTTCTGACCTCCACTGCTCCACAGCAGCCTACAGCCGCTGGCTTTGCCCTTGGTCTCGGCGGCGCTACGACCACCACCACAGCCGCCTCAACAGTCCCATCACTAGGCAGCAGTCTCTTCTCCAGTACTGGGCTTACAGGTGAGAGGCAAACTGTCAGCTTTACAGGGGTGATGTGTTTTATACATGGGCAAGCATTAATAGATAGATGATTTCTGTTGAGTTACATATGCAAAGTGTTTGAGACGATTAGGAAGTACAGTGGCTGCTTTGAATTACAGAGTGTTCTTTTGAATTAGTTGTCACAGTCCTATAAACTTACTTCTTGCCGCAGGTCTGGGTCAGACTACTCTCGGTGCAGGAGCCGGGTTATCGTTCGGTTCTCTGCTGACAACCTCCACAGCGTCATCAGCAGCTCCTGCTCCAAGTATTGGCCTGGGCGGAGTCGACTTCAGCACTTCTTCTGAGCATAAGAGCGACACATCGTCTGGAGCCAATGCGCAGTACGACCTGCTGACCAACATGGTCTTTTACTATCTTTTGGAATATGTTTTAACAAGAGTCCACGCTGTTATTCAAAGAAGAAAAAAATGAGTGTCTCAGTCTGTTGTTAATTGTTTAGCACCGACTATCCTTTCTGTTCTAATGATGAAAAACACTTTTTCTCACCTTCAGGGACAGCAAAGCTCTAAAAGATGAGAACCTCCCCCCAGTTATTTGTCAGGATGTTGAAAATTTTCAGTAAGTGTTGTTGTATGTAAGTGTGAGTTATCACGTGCTTCACTAGAGACCCAACCCATGTTTTATTTGGTGAGGTCTCTAGGACTTCCCCATTCTGTGTAAAATCACAGATGCATACATATAGATTGAGTAGTAGTGCTTTGAAAGCACACTTTGATAGTTTGCTTTATCTGTCAGAGAGCTTTTATGTCATCTACAAGTGATTTCATTTGCAGAAAATTTGTGAAAGAGCAGAAACAAGTTCAGGAGGATATAAGCAGAATGTCATCAAAGGCCATTTCTAAAGTCCAAGATGACATCAAGAGCCTCAAGCAGCTTCTGTCCGTCAGCGCCAGCGGTCTGCAGCGCCAAGCTTTGGCCATCGATAAACTGAAACTGGAGACGGCACAGGTAAAAACGGTGCACCTACGTTGGCACAGGTTTCCATTTGCCTTTTTTTTTTTTTTTTTTTTTTTTTTTTAATTTTTTTTTTAAATAT
>VURO01023734.1:6125-18282 GCA_015108175.1 Pelvicachromis taeniatus | reverse complement strand
GTGACTGCTCCACCATCCTCGGAAGAGCCCAGCAAAGTGGGCCGCGCACCGCCGCCCGACCGACCCAGCCCTTAGAGCCAATCCTTATCCTGAAGTTATGGCTCTGACTTGCCGACTTCCTTAGCTGCCTTGTTCTAACATGCCAGAGGCTGTTCACCTTGGAGACCTGCTGCAGATATGGGTACAGGGCCAGCGGGAGCCAGCTTGCTAATCTAGTCTCTTTTTTGCGCTAATTCGTACGGCACTACTTTGGCTGGCGGACGGACATGTGACCAACATATCACTCTTTTCCGTGTCTGATCACATGCCTTTCCGCCAGGCAAAATGGCGGAACAAACCAAAACAAATCCCCTTACGATGTCACAAAAATCATGAAAAAGACTTAGAAAAGCCGCACTGGACAATAAGCCGCAGGGTTCAAAGCTTGTGCAAAAAGTAGCGGCTTATAGTCCGGAAATTACGGTAGTATAAGGTGAGGTGGAAAAAGGGTATACATGAAATGCATGAACAGAGAAACAGCTGTAGTCTCAGGGATACAGTGACCTTGACCTGTCCCTGAGCTTTGCTGCTCCACGTTCATGATACATTTACTATAAACATGGTCAAAAAGGAAAGTTTTTAGACTAATTTTAAAAGTAGCAAAACTGTCTGTGTCACAAACTGTGAGCTGGTTCCACAGGTCAGGAGACTAACTGCTAAGGGCTCTGTCTCCCATTGTATTTCACCACAAGCAAGCCTACACTCTTAGAGCAGAGTGCTCCTTCAGGATAATAATGTACTATAAAGGTCTATAAGACATGATAGAGAGCGATCACTGAGGACTTAAAGGAGGACTTTAAAGGGAGCGAATGATGAAAATGTGATATATATATAATCTTTGAAGTTGTTGTTAGTACACTCCACTGAAGGCTTTTCAGAGAACTACTAAGAAATCTCAAGGAAGGGAACATTACAGTCCAGCTTACAAAAAAGCAATAGTCATAATGCTTGTAGTTTATTTTATTTTAGTGTAGCTATTTAGTATGGTAATGTACTTTAATTTCATATAAGCTGTTGGTTGTTAGCAGCTATGCTTTTATAATATGTTATTTGATAATAAACCAGTGAATTGGATACATTGAATTTCTGAAAGTAAACTAATTAAATTGCAATTAAACCCAAGGAGTCACCATTGGTCTGTGCAGCAAATGTAGATGGTGAATCATTCATTTGCTGTCGAGATGTTTCACTTGGTGCCAGAACTGTCAATTATGGCGCCGGCTCGTCTGGCAGCCTTTAAAACAATTTCCATCGGGATAAATAAAGTATAATCAATCAATGAATCAATGTCAACCTGGAGAAGAGTCAGAAAGCCAAAAAAATCAGTCTTGTTGGGACGATGAATATCAACTTGGCAGCTGAAGTTTCAGCTCTCTCCACAGATTTTCTATAAGACTGAGATCAAGAGACTGACTACTGGCCACTTCATGACCTTAATGTGGTTCTTCTTGCCTTGGCGGTATGTTTTGGGTCACTGCCACACTGGAAGACCCTTTCATGACCCATGCTTAGTGTTCTGATTGAGAGGAGTTTCTCATCCAAGATTTCACAGTACATGACTCCTCAATGTGGTGAAATCATCACATGTTCTTAGCAGAAAAACAGCCCCAAAGCATGATATTTCCACCTCTGTGCTTGACTGTGGGGGTTGGGGTTATTTCCTGCAGTTTCGTTCTATTGCACCAACAGTTGTGGTCTGGACATCACTATAATCTTGTCAGTGGCAGCTCCTTGGTCTTGCCCGTGGCGGTAGAGAGGTTAGAATAGAAGACATTGCTTCTGTGGACAGGTGTGCTTTACCTATACACACAATGAGTCGAAATCAGGAGTGTCTGTAATTTATTGAATGATATTGATTGTTAGCCATGTTCCACATGGGCACCCAGCCAGTCTGTGCGAGTCAAAAATCTTGCTGGGCTCAAAAGAATCAAATACATATTTCACTTAATGACATGGATATCATTTTATAAATTATATGTAATGTGTTGTTTTTTTTTTTAGGATTTTGGGTGATATTCTTTCTCTTAATTAAAAAGAAGCTACCATAACAATTAGAGACTGTTCGTTTCTTTCTAAGTGAGCAAACTTATAAATTTTGCAGGGGATAAAACAATTATTTCCCAACCCAAATTAAAATTTAGGAAACGCGCACACACACAAATTAACATTCTTTGGGCCACATAGTGTCACTTTTATTCTGCATATGATGAGACTATAACACTATGAGGTCTCAGACAAAAGAAATATTCTAGATTTGCACAGTAACTAAATGCATTAAAATGATGTTTTAGTGCATTCTTGCCCTGCTGGATTCATATTCAGATGTGACTACACAGGGGGTAAAAGCTTTTGACAGAGTTTCTCTTAAAGATAATTACAGTGACAGTGTAAGATCTGGGATAATAAGCCCTTTTACCAAAGTACAGCTTAACAAAAGCAGTTGCTAATGCATTTTGTACAAGAAATTCTCTTGGTGGAAAATAAGAAGAATTTCAATGTGCGGATAAAAGGGAATCACTGCCAGCCAGTGTGTTTTCCACCATGCCCCCCCTGCGACTTCAGAATGAATTCTGAATAGATGTTTGTCCATATGTATGCTTCCTAATGCAGGGCTCTTACATCCAGCTGTTAAGAGGCTCTTTTTCACTGATTCTAATGAAGACGAATTTTGATAAGGAAGATGAGGAGAGGCGAGCGAGATGGGGAACGAATGGGTTTGATCTTGAAGTGGGGAAAAGGGCGTAGGGGCCCTCAGGGCCTCTCCTTCTTAAAAAGGTGCTTGTAGCCTCCAGGGAAGATGCTCGCTCTCTCCCTCCCTTTTTTCTCTCGCTCTCTGCGTGTCTTCATCCTCATCTCTCACCACCCCCGCAACTCGAGATCAATTATGATTGACAAGTGCTCTGATTCAGAACCTGTTTAAATTGCTTGATGTAGATATCAGCACACTCACCTCTCAACCACCTTCCGTAATAAACCTCACCTCCCATCTTCCTTATTATTCCCGTATCCCATTGTTAGCCCAGTCTGGTACCATGTAGAGTACCTGAAGGGTGGGTGCTTTCACTCGAGTCCTTGCAGCATGTTTTGTAGTCTGGTATCAAGAGGACTTTCAGTGACTTGTGCTTTTGTTACCCAGTTCAAGTGAGGGTGCTATTTTAGCTCCAGGTGAGGAAAAAAAAAAAATGAAGAAGACATTTTTCACAATGCAATCTTGTTCTCCAAGGTACTTGATGCAGAGCCGTAAACTGATAAATTTAATCTTAAAGAACTTCTTCAGGCGTATCCATTTGTTGTTTTCAGAAACATGGCAGAAAATGGATTATCCTTGCCATCTCTTTTTAGTTGCTGTAGCAGATAACACAACACAACATCTCAGTTATTATTCAGCCTCAAACAGCCGTCTGTGCTTGGAATTTGCCTAAGCTATCCCAAATGAGCACGATGATGAGATCTGTGTACAAAGTAATGTGCACACCATCAGGTCTAACAGAACAACTAAGCTGGATTTTCATCAAATCACAGGCAGCTGGTTCCCCTGAGACTCAGAAATCGGCGCCAAATTAAATAGCTTAATTTGAAATAAAACATTAAATCAAAATCAGCAGCAGAGGCACCGGCTCTCGCCGAGGACAATATTTGAGAAGCTTGCTTAGCTCTGTAACGAGTATGGCCGTGATCCTTATCCAGGCATGGGGTCATTTTTATTGACAACCTATGATTTTGTCACATTGGTCCAGACTAATCATTTTACACAGACATTCATGCTCCTCAGAGAATTAAGACTAGTATCACAAGAGAAAATGTCATGTGAGGTTGAGATTTGCCCCCCCCCCACCTCAAAATAGGTAATGCACATGATGTGAAGTAGCCGGCATTGTTGCCTCACAACAAGAGGGTCCCGCTGTGTGGAGTTTGCATATTCTCTGAGTGTTTGTATGGATATTCTCCAGGAGCTTTGGGTTTCTCTCACCTTAAAGAAAACCACGCTTGCTAAATGCTGCTGATCTTGAGCTGACAAGTTTCACTTCCTAGCTTCGATACATTTTAAATTAAGGCATTTTCTCAGGCTTGGTTAATTTTAATGTGCTTGACTGGAATTTATTTTGTTTGTTGAGATCAGTGTTAGACCTGATCTCGACAACACGATCGCATCTGTACTCTGAGGAGGTAGCCTGGTTATTAGTGGGCTAGCATGCTACTGACATTGACGATCTGTATAGCTGAGACGATGGAAACAGTGACCTGGCCTTCCTCCCACATCCTGCCCACTCCTGAGGATTCCTTGGGGTGTTGTGGATGCTATACCGAAGCGCAAACACAGTGTGAATAAAGAAATGAATACATTTAAAGATAAAAAGGTTGGGGTTATAATCTTTTTAATATATACATATACATATATAGTACGTTTTCTTAACCTCTTAACTTACTAACTGAAGTAACTGCATTCATAAAAACAATTTTTAAGACAATGGATAGTGTGGCTACAGCCACAATGGTGTCGCTGTAGCTCCGGAGGTAGAACACATCGTGCACTAATCAGAAGGTTTAGTGGCTTGAACTGGCTGGCTGCTCCAGTCTGCATGCCAAAGTATCCTTGGGCAAGATGCTGAACCCTAAGTTGCTCTCCGATGCATCCAGTGGAGTGTGAATTTTTGATAGAAAGCACTTAGGCATAGAAAAAAGTGCTTATATAAATGTGTATGAATATATAAATGAGACACCTTTATAATACTTCATAGACAGTTTCCTTGTTTGATGAAAGTCAAGGATTTAATTAACTTCTGTTAACATTAATAAAAACATATATAAAATTATAATAACAATCATCTTAATAATAGCTTGTGTTTTCATGGCATCAGGTTTAAACCAAGATGCTGAGCTTCCAGAAACTGTCCAAAGCAAGCATTTAAGTCTTGCACGTGTCATATCATTTTCTTTTAAATGATTCTTTTCTTTAATGTTTCATCGCGGTATTGGTATAACGCATGTGTTTAATTTCCAGTTTATCTTTTCTTTTTCTGAGAGAAAGCCTGGGGAACTACTTATTGCATATTTGAAATAATACATTTATGTGATATACTTAAGCAAAAGAACTTTGATTTTCAGGAACATGTTTTGACAGCTATTCAGTGGTTTGTCATGAAATTTGCTATAGTTTCTTGAGAAAAAGAATTATAAAAGCTTCCAGTGTTTTGTGCTGCAAACGGGTAAGAGTTTAATTTATGACAAGCAACCCACACAAACTAATTATCCATCGGTGTTAACTGTGCTTTGTGTTTCTTGCTGATAATTACATTTTTATCCAATTTACACGTTAAGACTAAAAATTAAAAGCAGGATGTTTGTATCTTCACCAACGATATGAAAGATGGACACAGCCTTCAGCGACAGCTGAAAAGTGAAGCCACTGTGGAAGTGCTGTGAATCTCCATTCATTATAGTAGCAGACAGGGGATAAAAAGGTTGTCCATGGAAAAATGCTTTTGAGCTCACTTCACCTCAATAAACAATTTTCTGATTGGTTCTTGGTCTCAGTGTCACATATTACTTAATACAACATGAGGTTTATATCTCATCTCCATTAGAGCCAAAACGTAGGAGAAAGCAGGCTACAACGAAAGCAAGAACCTCTTTTGACAGCTAAAAATGGCAGGCGCTCTTCTGGAAATGCCCAGCTGAGAGGGCCTTAGAGAGCTGCAGTGCTTGAAGGTGCATATTATTTTTATTATTTTGCTGAGATGCTTTGGTTGCTATGATACAGAATATTCACAGAGGTAATGCAGGCTGCAATTATCTGACTCTAGCTTACTGCTGCTTGAATGGTCGACCAAAGACAAATGGATTATTTTCTCACATTAATTTGGTTGTATAGGAAGACACTTATTCAACACTTGCACGAGTCACAGTCAGTCGGTCTACTATTCTTTGTCCCTACTGGTTAAAAAGTGATAGTGACAACTGCAGTGCTTTAAATAAAGTTTAAGATTTGGTTTTGGTGGGAAAAAAAAGACTTAAAGGGCAATTATCGTATATCTTCCAATAGTAGCCCCCAGCGTTTATTCAAAAAATTATTCGGCCAGCCCGGCGTTTAAAAGAGACCGGCAGTTGTTGGAGACCGGCTCTTATTCCCTTCTCAGACGGAATTGTCACGGAAGTGAGATGGAAAGAGGACCCAGGTGCGGTTTTTAGACTGAGGTGAAAATAATGCAGTTCCCAATTGTGCTCCTCCTTTACTCCCGAGTGTCTCCTGCTAACTGTGACCAGAAAATCACAGTTAGCAGGTTCGCTAGCCGACAGTTCCAGTTCAGTGTAATAATCCCACTTTGACGGTCGCTGCATCCAGATTAAATGCCGCTGGTCGTAGATAACGGCTGATTGGAAAAAGCTGGCCGAGTGATGAGACGTGGGAGGACCGACAACAGCGCGGAGGGACTTCCGGGTCGAAGGTCGCCCGGCTACTATTGGAGACCGACGTCTATTTGTTGTGACATGTTTTCAAACCGGCGATTATTAGAAACGGACGTCAATAAGAGACAGGCCATGTGTGGTCTGGGGGTGTAGTCAGATCAACTCTTTGCTTATTATGTTTACATACCAACATGGTTACTGGTCAGAAGCTCAAGGCTTTGGCATGTTGTGACTATTTTTAAACTAGACAAATACATTTTCCATTTAAACAGAGGCAGATCCTCTCATTGCTATGCTTTCCTAACTATCATTGGCTAGCTTAGTGTTCCTCAGCGGTCCTGACTGTAAACAAACTCCAGGCCCTCTATCAACATGCCATATGGCGCCATACTCTATATGGACACTCATGCAATTTCAGTCATACAGAATTCTGTCTGAACTGATCACTGTGAAATTAACTGTGATATCTCCTGCTAATGCTCCTTTCTGAAGGCCCCGTGACTGTCTTTCTGTCTGTACACTTCATTATTCCCCATTCCCACTGCTTTCAATGTGTGCTCATATTACTGGAAGGGATTTCATGGGGAAATAAGCCTGAGAACCCCCAAATTAGGCCAAACAAAAGCACAAAGCTCTCCACTGGGGATACAGTTAAAAGTGCTGACAGTTTCCTTCTTTCTTAAATGAGACTCATCATAGTGGTTTCAATCAGAAATGCCCAAACAAAGCTTTGCAATTAGGGTATTTCTTGGTTTACAGAGGATCTGGATCCTTTCAACATGACATTCGCAAATTTGAATAACACTGACAAACCTTTTTTTTTTTTTGCATTGGTAGAGCCATTTCTCTTCTGCCTCACAATACATATCAGCCTATTCGGGCATAGTTAATGTTCATATTTGTAGAAAAGCCATGAATCCATCAAGTTTAAACAGCTTTTTCAATGAGGGGAAAAAAAAAATTCTTATCAGTGAAGTTGCAACTGGACCCATAGCGTCAGACTCGAAAAGGACAGTGCATTTGTTAATATTAATATCAATATTCCCCATAATCTTTGTGGAGCTGTGAGTGTGAATTGAGGGCTGGCTGATTGGTTTTCATTTTTAACAAGGGCTGTGGAGAGGCAATTTAATTTCTTCTTCTCCCTGCCTCCTGGGAGACTATATACTTTTTTTTTTTTTTGCGCTTTCCTCTCCAAAAAATGTCAACATGACTTTGTCAGCACTAAGCACATTCTCTGCTGTGACAGATATCACCTGACCCCAATTTATGAAAGGCACAGAAGAGACACATTCCTGCTGCACAATATGAATATATTATCATCCCACATTGCCCTGTGTTCAGGATTTGAGAATTATATTTGAAGGATGTGTCGTAAATCCAAACAGCCTTCACTTAAATAAGACAAAAGTAGTCTATATGGATGCAAAAAGGTGTTGTCTGTTGTCTGTCAGCCTGCCTGGTCAGAGGAACCATACTGTAACCAGGATCAAAAAGAAGGGACAAAATGTGCATCTAAAGATAAATTCATTAAGCTTTTATTCCCAGAGAACAAAACAGCAAGATACCATCTCCTTCCTGACACTCCTGACATCTGTATGGGGTTTCTGTCTCTCTTTTTCAACACAGCAGTCAGCCTTGAGTTCAAAAGCAGCCTATCTTCTTGATAGTGCAATGTCATTATGGCACAGATATGAGCTCTGTATGGATAGATCTCAGCCCCTTTCAGCTAAGCAAGGCAAACAGCAGTTACAGAACAACCTTCTTTCTCCCTGTAATGGTGCTCTCCGCCACTTGGAGAGGAGAGCCTGGGTAATGCTTATTGAACTCTTTTCTCAACAACAGCCATAAAAGCAGACAACGCTGGCTGTGGAATGAAACCTCGATTAGGCAAATCTATATGTTACATAAAGATATTCTGCACGCACGCGCGCGCGCACAGAAACTTGCACACAACGCAAAACATCTGAAGCATCTGCGAAAGGTTTGACTGTGAGTGTATACGTGCGCACACATGCATGCACGCCAATACACACTCGCGTACTGCATTCAAAAGACATCTGCCATCATGTGACCACAAGGCATTCAGATGCTACCCTCCAATGAATATAAAGTATAAACACTCCTCCAAATTCTCCACCCCTGGCCTCTATTTCATGCCATTATCTTGGCATAATAAACACATTAGCTTCTCCCTACCCAATTCCTGCTCCTAAGATGAATCTTTCCCCACTACATAAAATAATTTGCCAACATTATATGTGATGATGAATAATTCATGAGGGTTCACGGAGAGTTTCAGACCCATCTGAGTCCTGGAGGAGGCAGCGCTGATAGACACCCAGGTTCTACAGATGGACGGCCTATCGGGGAAGAAAGTGGAGGATTTACTGAAAAAGTCTGCTTTTGAAAATGATATACCATCGCCTGTATTCAGTATGAAGGCCACTTATTCACCCAGGCATTAGGGCCTATCAAATGAAGATGCAATATAAGTTGATCTATTCAGTAGTTATAATTGCTTCAAGTACAATGACTTCTAAGTTGAACAGTCTCTGTTTCTTTGTTTCCCATATTCCCCAAAATATACTTAACCTAAGCAAATTTGCAACTGCACCCACTAAACTTTGCTTATTAACACAGGAGCTTGCTAAACTTTACTCTGCAAGTACTTTTCATTTAAGTGTCATTGCTTTCCCAAACACTCAAATTAATACTTCAAGAATAAGTTTTGTCTGCCTGCCTCCATGGCTGTGAGCTCATTACAGTTTAGGCATATAAATCACTTGTTCAGGGTTCAGGAATAAATCACATGTACACTCTTGCTCTCTCTATTGTTCTCCCCCATGTCCTCTGTGTTTTGGTCATTCGTTTAAATTACATCTGTATGACTGAATTCATTTCCATTATTGATAGCAACACCAGGTCAACAAAGGCGCCTGTGCGAAACAACAGCAGACAGTTTGAAGGGAAAACCTGGTGGAACAACCAGCATATTCCAGCCCATTCTCATTCCCAGGGCATCATGTACAGCTGCTTTGTCAAAGCATTTGGCACCTCGCAGATAAGGGGGACTTGTCCTTTGGTGACTGTACTGTAGCACACCATGTTTAGACAGCAGTGAAATGGGTCTCATTTTTCAACGTGCAACTCATGTTTGTGAAGGGGCATATTTTAACCCAAACCACAATCTTTTCCTAAACCTCACTAAGAAGTTGTTGTTGCATAAACCTTGGCGCTAAAAATCTTGGCTGACTTTTTAACGCCAAATCCTTGCCAAATACATGTAAGTGCCAAAACCTCACCAAGTGGGTTTTAAATGCATAAACTTAACCAACAAGTGAAAGTAAAAAGTAAAGTGGAAATGTAAAGTTCCCAAATGAGACATGAACTGCTGTCTTCTGGCTGAGAAACGTGTGACTTAAGACCCACAGGCTTAAGACGGCGACTTTGAAGCTAAAAAGATTGATTCTTCAGTTTCACATTTTCTTAGTTCTGCTCTTTCAAGCACTCTTTGCTCTTTGTTGGCAACCGTGGGTTGGGCCAGTTTTATCACACTTTTTTGCTCATTAAAAATACACTTCAAAATGGAAAATGTGTGTATACATTCTTGAAACGTGTTAGCCATGACTTGTTTTTACATTTTGGTGTTCTTCCCTTAGTTACGCTGCTGGGATGATGATGCACTGAATGTTTCTTCACCACTCACTTTGTGTTTATTTACCACTCTGCATTTAATCATTTGTTATTATCAATCTCTGGCTCTCTCCCACTGCGTCTCTTTTGTCTGGTCTTCCTCCCCTCACCTCCAACTGGTTGCAGCAGATGGCCTTTCCTCATTGGGCCTGGTTCTACTGGAGATTTCTTCCTGTTAAAAAGGTGTTTTTCCTTCCCAGTGCAACCAAATGCTTGCCAAAAAAAAGGCGTCGTTTGATTGTCGTGGTTTTCTTTGTATTATTGTTTGGTCTTTACCTTACAATGTATAGCACCTCAATGACTGTTGTTGCGATTTGGCACGATATAAATAAAATTGAATGGAAGTGAATTAAATCAATGTAAAAAAAAAAACCAAACTAATTACATGATCTATAAATGAATAGACACGTTGCAAAAAAGAATTATTTTTTTGCAATGTGTCTTTTTCTTACTATCTTTTGTTTTTAAATACAACAACAATTAACACAAACTCTGCAGCTATTGTACATTACAAGCTATTGCCGATATCACGACGAACAATTTCATAGCAGGTTGACTGATGTCAAAACGCCCTTCATACATGATTACAGGCTACACACATGCAGTGAGTCACATCCAAAATCTCATATAATGGAAGATACAAAGCGTGAGATAGACAAAGAAAGTGGACCAACAGCAAAACTGAGGATTTGGATTGAAATTGTTCACTTTACTCTCTGCAAGCCTTCAAAAAATGGACAACCCACTCTCCCCGCATTCACTGATTTGCCAATTCTGCTGCAGTAGAAATTGCCTTGAGGTCAGCTCCTTGTTTTCTTCCTTTATGCCTGTGTGTAACCGTGGTTCCTTCAGTACACCACAAAATACAGTAATTTCATTAGATTTATTCATTTTCTTTGTAAAATGATCAATGCTGGCTTTAGAAAGGGTTAGAAAAACGTGGTGCAACTCATACTGCTCTAAAAAGCCAGACAAGAACAGCTGTGACAAAGAAGTCAAAGTAAAAAAAAGACATTAGCCGTGTATTTTTATTTGAAAGGTCTGTGCTTGTAAAATAATTATATTCTTCTCTTAACAATCTTGGTATTGAATGGAGAGGTACTAGTACTACTACTACACTTACTGAAAGTCTGCACTCAGTTCTTTAACTCTTTGTTTTCCATAGCACAAATGTGCACACTTTGCTACATCATAGCAGTAGTCCAAACCTTTCCTTCCATCTATGATGAGACAAGAACATAACAAGTCATGACATAACAATAACAATCATATGTTTTTGCTGTTTTTCTGCCTCCTGGTGGACAAAAAAGATTGTTGTGTAATTTATTTGACTATGTTACTTTGCTTCCTCACCTCTTCTCTTCTCCTATGACCCAGAAATCAGCCCTACTTTGTCATTACAGTCCATCTTTCAATGCCTTAAATCGGCCATTGGGAGAAGATGAGAAAGCAGGCTTGCCAGTTAGCTTAACCTATTTCCACACAGGAAGTGTGGCAATAGATCTTTGTGACATGGTGACTAGAGACTACTTTAATTGACTACAGGTGAGAATACTACTTTTAATACTAATTGAAAGGAGTATTAAAGTAGTATTAGCATAGCTTTTTTTTTTATCAGACAGGTCTTTGAATAAATATTTTGTAGCTTTGATGTGAGTGATTACCAATGCGAGTGCAGGATATACTGTGATTGACAGGGTAGTAAATACACAAGATTTCTTCTTGTTTAAAGGGAGATTTTCCTTTCCTCTGTCACCAAGTGCTTGCTCATAGGAGGTCGTCTGATTATTTGAGTTTTTCCTGTTATTGTAGGGTCTTTGTCTTACAATATGAATCACCTTGAATCAATTGTTTGAATTGAACTTGAATACTTTCCTTGCAGCTCTCTCTCTTTCACATATTCTCTCTGGGAAGAGTTAAGATGGGTGGATGGGTGGATATTGACTCAAAAAGCTGGATGGAATATCTGGGACAATGAGGTCATCCATGCAACAGCAGCAGTTAGCAGTAGGGC
>VURO01023733.1:0-13542 GCA_015108175.1 Pelvicachromis taeniatus | reverse complement strand
AAAACACCGCCCCCCCCCCCCCCCCCCCCCCACACACACACACACCCTCTCTTTTCCTTCCTTCATGATTTACAGTTCTGCATGTCATTTGTTTGCTATGTGTACATGTGGTCAGATGTAGGTGCAAAATGTCACTGTTGTGGTAGATCTTTTCAAGCAGGTAAAATAAGTAATGACCATGTCAGCAATTTTTTAAGTAAATAGATTTCTAAAGATGCTATTGACATGAAGAAGGGCAGGTGCAAAGAGGTATGGGAAGTCATGACATCATCTGAAATATATAAAATACTATATAATATAGGATTAATGCTTACAAAATTGATTTAACACTTCGTACAAAAGCCTTTGTTGTTGATAACAGTTTTATCGCTCAGGTGTGATTTTGGCCTATTCTTCCAGCAGTCTTCAAATCCTGAAGGTTATGTGGGCCCCTTCTAAACTCTGACCTTTAGTTCTTTCCATAGATTTATAATTGGATTTAGGTCAGGCGGGTCATTCTAGCAGCTTTATTTTTCTTCTCTGAAAACAACTGAGCGTTTCCTTGGCTGTGCGTTTGGGATCATTGCCTTGCTGAAACTTCAGCCCTTGATTCATCTTCATCACTCTGGTAGATGGCAGCAGGTTCTTATCAAGAATGTTTCAGTACATTTTTTTTTATTTTATTTTTTTTGGGGGGGGGCAGGGTGTTATAACCTTTTGATCTCCAAACATGGTGTCTATCATGAAATCCAAGGATTTCAATCTTGGTCTCATATGATCAGACCAATATGTCACAGGCTTGTCTAAATGTTGTCCAGCAACATGCTTTTTCTTCAGCAATGGAGTCTTACTTAGCGAGTGTGCATACAGGCCACGGTGGTTGAGTGTATTACTTATTGTTTTCTTTGAAACAATTGTACCTGCTTTTTCCATGTTTTTCTGTAGCTCACCACAAGTGGTCCTTGGCTCTTACACAACTCATCTGATAACTCTTTTTATTCTTCTGTCTGAAATCTTGCCCTTGCCATGCCTCATTGCACCTCGCTTTCTTCGTGTGTTTTCATTTCTTATTATTACACATAACTTAATTTATGGACATCTGTAATTTGATTTCTTTGCATGTGTAGACTGGATGGGTTCTTACCAACACCAGGTGAAAGTTTTATTTTAATAGCACCCTTAGAAATATGACTACTTAGAAAATTGGTGATGTGTTTAATATTTATTTTACCAGAAATTAACACCATCTAAATGACCTACAACTACAGTGACGCAAGAAAGTCCAGTCATACCCTGCACTCACGACTTGGCCCATTTTTAACCCTTACACACATGGAGCCCTCAGCATGAGAAGAAAAAAAACAAAACAGTACAATGACGTTGTTTTGTGCTGCTCCACACACCTTTTAAAGCACCTTTCACCTGCCAATTTATCTTCTGGTTTTCTGCTCTTGGGCTGTTAACACACACAGCTCAGTGATGCACTTGGGGAAACAGAGAGTAGAGGGGATTAATAAAATCTGGAGCCTGGTGTTGACCTCAAGCTAGGGATTCAGAACATGTGTAATGAGAAAGGAAGCACCCCACTCGTGGGTGGAAGCAGCGCTGCAAGAGCAGGAAACAGGAAAATATTCGGACTCAAAACAAAATGTCTTTTTTTTTAGATTTGTAATATTACATTGCCCCCAGACTATGTCTACAGTTAGCCAACAAAAGTCTGAAACCTCCTTTTATTTTATTTTTTTACCACTGAGCCTTCTGTTTACACTAAAGATGAATACTTAAAACAACAAAAACCTTTGGACTGCATGTCCTCAGAGGCACCCATAGTGTTGCAGTTGCTTGCACTAAACATGATGGAAGTATCGGAGTAAAAGTAAGCTGTTGTGTAAGTAGGAGGATGTGTATTCATCAGTCTATATTCCCAGGTGTACGAGTTACTAGTAACTAATTTCTGTCATCATCACTCTGGTCAAATAATTTTTTTCACCTGCTTTCTGTGAGCCAATCAGATTCTATTCCATGTGCTCTTCATGAGTCATGTCATTTTGCATTTCAGACTCTTCATTCATGCCTGGCTCTTCCTGACCAGTTAAAGTTCCTCGTTCAAGTCTCCTCCTACTTCATCTCTGCAGACTCCAGAGAGTCTTGTCCTATTTCCTGTCTTTTGGTTACGTAGCTTTATCAAAGTCACATAAATAACATAGTTTATTACTTACATTCTTACTTCAGTAAATCATGATCAGTTCTTTCAAATCATCTCTCTATATTGAAATATTGTCAGTAATTCTTGCACTGGATTGGCATTGAGTCTATGTCTCAGTGTCACAGCTGACTCAGCCAGTTGTTAAAAGTAGACTCAAGCCAATCCTCCAGTTTTCCAGAGGAAGCTTCCAGAGGAATAGACCAGCTCAACAGGAACAGGTTGGATATGTAGGTAAGTGACCCACTTTGCAGCCACCTGGGAGGCATTAGGAACAATGAGAAAGGACTTACACACAACACCGACGACAAAAAGAATTTACCAAAGAGCTAAGCCTCTTTAAGACAGTTGAGAGGCAGACTATCTGGCAGAGACTGGATGCAGAAGCTGGTCCTTTTGTACTGTGGCTGATGAGGTTGATGGAGCTCAGGTGGTCTGGTTGAAGAGTGGGAAAACTCCCAAATACCTGCTCAGCCATCCTGAACTGGTCGAGTGTTTCTCTGAAACCAAAACAACCCAGTGCTAGACCTTGACATCCATCCATCCCTTTCTTTAATTCAGTCACAGGGGCTAGAGGTTATCCCAGCTGTCAAAGGATAAGAGCCCTGGGCAGGTCAGCAGGTTGTCAATCAGCTAACACAGAGAAAAAAACAATTCACACTCATATTTCATGACTCAATATATTGCTGGGCTTACTTGTCATCTTGGATAATAGTTATGGGAATAACAAAAGAAAAATGATATGGAAATACAGCTTTAGACAACCTGGAACTGAAGGAGTGATAGCAGTTATGCAGAATGCCAACAGGAAGTCATCCACTGACAGTTTGTTGTATAAACAGCATAGAAATAGAATGGACAGCTTCCTGGTGTACAGGTGATTACGGACTGTGTATGTGTGCATGTGTGTGTGTGTGTGTGTGTGTGTGCGAAACATGTTTGTTTAGATGCTTTACTGTTGTTCACTCTCGTTGTGGATATAAATCTTTACACAAGCACACAAAATCATTAGTGTGTTCCTCTTGAGACTCAGTCACACTGTTTCACACTCTGTCACAATTTTTTGGCATTCTCACTGGGATTGTCTCTTTGCTGCTGGAAAAAAAAACCGTGGACATCTTGATGTAACTCATCTTACTTGGCACATTTGTTTAACCTCGGCTAAACCTCCCGCTCCCCTCCCACATCTTTAGCTCTCTTTGTAGCGGCTCAGTCGCCCTGCTGCCTCTCTCCTCTCGTTGGCATGATGGCTGTTTTTCTCCATGACCCCTCCTCAACTTCCAGATGCCACAACAAGAAAGAGGCAGCTGCTCGTGTGTGTACAAAAGATGGAGACGATCCTAAGGCGCCATAAATCAACTCTTGTGGCCATTTTGTGGAACACGCTGTGTTTTGGGGACACTTTATCAAGCACACCTTCTTTTTTGTTCACGTCTTCATTGACTTTGAGTTCATTCACATCATTTGAGCATTCATAATGTTGCTGACAACTGCATTGTGTGAGCCGAAGCTAAATTTAGAGTGTTAATTAACCAAGCGCTCACTCCTGCTCTGGTTGTTCTTGCAGTTTGATTTGTTTGTGTCACCCGGAGCAGACGCCTCCCTCATACTCTGCCAGTGATCTTGTGCTATTAAATATCTGGAATATCCAAGAATGTGCATAGATAATTCTTCTCATATAAAGCATAAGTATTGCTGATTAAATTTAAGACTAATTTTCGCAGTCTTCCCTTTTTTGAGAACTAAACATGTTTATTTTGGGGGTTTTTTATGTGGGATGCTGATTTATTGTTGCCTAGCAACTCTGTTTCCTAGCTATCCTGTGTCCCGTCACAGATTGTCAACTAGCCCTAACCCAACCAAAATATCAGTGCCACAGTTTGATATTTGCTGAACTCGTGTAAATATTTGTGTCAATGGAAAAAAACGTGGCATGAATTCATTCAAGGCAGCAGGACCACAGTCCCAGTCTCAGTCTCACACGCAGTGGTGGATTTATCAGCACTGTTGCCTCACAGTGAGGTGGCTCTGGGTTCAAAACCTTGTGATTTGCTGAGAACCTTCTGTGTGGTTTGCATGCGAGTTCTCTCAAGTTTCCTCCTCAGTCCAAAGACATACACTTTAAGTTTATTGCTGATTTTAATGTGGTCCTAGGTTTAAATGACAGAGCTCTGTGATGGACAGGTAACCTATCCATCTGGCCTTGTCACAGCTTGGATAGATTTCATCACCCAGCAACCCTGAATTGGGTATAAGTGGAAGAAAATGGATGGATGGATCTTTAATGAATGTTTTTATGATCTAATCTACTCAGAAATCATATTATGTTAATATTACTTTTAATAATTTGTATTGTGTTTATTTGTTTGCAAAGACTGAACTTGAACTTTTCATTTGACTGATGGCTTGTCAAGGTAAATATTATTTTATGGGGTTAGGGTTTACAGACTGGAGTTTCACCAGAAGTTGAAATAATCACTTTTTATTTTTTGACATCCATTAACTTACTGTTGATATTTTCATGCTGCAGTACAGTAACTCTGCACAGCTAATTCAAACCAGCATGCTGCTGGCGTTATGTTGCTTCAGATCGGACA
The DNA here is from genome assembly GCA_015108175.1 of Pelvicachromis taeniatus. Classification (NCBI taxonomy): domain Eukaryota; kingdom Metazoa; phylum Chordata; class Actinopteri; order Cichliformes; family Cichlidae; genus Pelvicachromis; species Pelvicachromis taeniatus. The sequence continues at coordinate 8,763 of VURO01023733.1, read as the reverse complement.
ATGGAGAGATGCAGTCCATATGCGCTATATGATGGGCAGTGGTTCTACTCTGTGGTTATTAAATTAATCATGAGACACCATTTCCTTTTGCGCTTTAATTATTTTTGATTAATACTCTCACTGCTTCTCCATTTCTGCTCTCATGACTACAATAAGCTACAAGATGTGCTTTGTCACTACATGATCTCTGTTTTCTCCCAGGAGATACCAAACAGACAGAGTAATGTCTGTCTCCATGTCTGTGTGCATGTTTGCAGCATCTATTCCATCACTGCTGGTTTACTGGTTGATGAATAAACAAACAGCTACCAGATTTTCGTGGCTGTGTACTATAGACAACAATTCCAGTAAGCCCTGAGACATTTGAATCGTCTGTAAACACTATATTGTTGTGGAGTTAGTTTATTAAACATCTTGTCTATATATTGTACCGCAATGCACCGATTACACCGTAATTTAACAGCGCTCATGAAAGGAATCATCACTCTTCAGCCTTTTTCATCTCTGATCAAATATTCTCACTGCATAGGAGGTGATTTGTGGCTTCTCACTGGAGCTAAACTTAGAGCTGTCATGACACCATTGATGTCTCTGATTGTGCCTACAATATCCTACTACTGTGTTTGGTTGCTGTATATTTTTAAACAAGGCACTCAACCTGCAACATTTGAAATCTTTTGTAAAGAACTTTTCTGTGACGGGCTTAAAGAAGCAGATCAGCAGGTTTCGCTTGTGATGGAAAATTCCTCCGTGGAAAGCAGTTGTGCAGCTGTGACGCAGAAAGCATCTTCACCCGCGAGGAGGAACACTGCGCCTCATACAGACCGAGACACATTAAATCATTGCGGTTCTCGAGTTGTGATGAGTCACATGTACATTGCACTATGAGAAGTTTACACTTAAACTCAGAGAATCCAGATTTCATTAGTATTTTGGTTGATCAAATCATAAGTGGACATTCCTAAATAAATTACCACCAGGGTTCATCTAAGAGCTCATACCCCTTGTGGAGATGGTCCAAATGTGCACATTTGAATTCATTTCAGTTTTAGCTATATATCTCCAGTTCACAACAACAGCTTTCATGTAATGTGGTGAAAACCCTAATGATCACCTATTGCTATAGCTGCACTTGATAACAGTAGGAAGAAAGAACTCCCTTTCAACAGGAAGAGACCTCCAGAAGATCCAGGTTCAGAGAGGACAATCATGTGCCAAGACGCACTTCATAGGAACCTAACGGGAAACACGTCTTGTATATAATAGATGGCTTTAGTTTTCTCCCAGAACCAAAAATTGACTATTGCATCATTAGTAATTTATTTTAATCTCTGGCTTTCTGGCTCTGGTGTGTCTTTTAATTGGCCTCCCTCTGCTCTCTACTTTGTCCCCTCACCTTCAACCAGTTATTGCCTCCCTGAGCCTGCTGAATGTTTCCTCCTCTTTAAACAGAGTTTGTCCTTCCCACTGTGGCCAAGTTTTATCTTATAAAAGGTCATCTGATTGTTAGTGTTTCTCTGTAATATTGTTAAGTCTTTAACCTACAATATAACATGCACTGAGACTGCAGTTGTTGTGCTTTGGTGCTGTATAATTAAATTAAAATTTAATTCAAATAATAATTTAATTTAAAATTTTCATATTGAAATTTAATTATTTACAATCCAAAATTGAGATCCCCACAATCTGACCGTGTTAACAGATATTTGGACACAGCGAATGACAAAAGTACACCCACATGAGCATAAACAAACAGAGAACAGCCTACTGTATGTATATTATTCATGTGTACTGTTGATGTTTAATTTATGGACTACACTGGTGTGAGATTTGCTGCCCTGAGGAGATTTAGAGGTTTCACTATTCTGGTAGTTTTGTCCTGTTAATAGATGTTCATTAAAATCCAGTTGCTCTGTCTTGATGTGTTTTTGCTTTTCTCACTCAACAAGCACAATTAAAATGTATTCAGTCATTTAATGTTATTGTCTCTGTGGACCTTTAAAGCATTTTGGCCAAAAATACTAATTAGTGTCAGGTTCCCACTGTAGATTAATTTACATTTCTCCCCACACACAGTTAAGCTGTGGTCTCTCTAATGAGGCTTGTCTAGTTCTGGAGGAGGAGAAAGAAAAGGAAGTACAGGTGGCAGCTCTCTAATTATGTCCCAAGTGGATGACTACATTACCCAGGTACCCCAGGCCTCTGACAGGTGTGGGTGGATGGGAGATGCACAATCAGTGGGATGAATGACAATCTTAATGATTCATTTTCTCAGTTATTTCATTAGGGAAGGGCGTGGGCCATTGCTTCTCCACTGTTAATTGCAACAGAATTTTTTTTTGTCACTTTTGCTTTTGTCTTCTCTGCAGAGCTGAAATAAAAATCATTGGGAAGCAGTCATTTTTTTCATCATTTATACTGGTATTGAGTTATCCAGTATTTGTGTGGGTAGGCTGTAAAATGGCTCTAATATCACTTCAGGTCCATCCAACAGCTGACTGGCATTGTTAGCTGTTGTTTAGTCTCACCTGTGAAGAAAGTGCTCACTGGATCACTTTGTGTGAACTATTTGTGATTTGAATCAACAGTTGGACCCACAACAGAGCTGGAAACACTAACTAGAACCTACACCTTTGAAGGATGTGGGAGGGAAACAACATAGTGTAAAGTACGTGTTAAAAAAAAAAACCACTAAGAAAAAGAACAGCGAGAATCAGCGCTGAAGTTTCCTTGCTAGTGGAATAAAAACTTCAGAGCATATTTTGCCCTCTCATATACTTAAAGATGCACAGATGCCGATGGTTACTCGTTGTGTGCTTGTGTCCAGCATAATATTATTCCCTACAGGCTACTAGGCCACCAATATACTGGAATCTTATTTTAAAACATCTCATTTTGTTTATTTAATATATGCTGGGTAGTAATAATGTTGCATAATGTATGAGTACATGTTTATTTAATTAATTATTAACTTTAATGTGAACACTCCTGTCAGTCCTTTTCCTCTTCAGGGCCACATTTTAACCAATCAGCGTTCAACTTATACACAGCGTCATCAACATCGAGCTACCTGCTGTTGGTGTTTTTGGAGGACTGCACACAAGCAGGTCTGCATAGGTTGTGTACTCCTTCACTTTGAGTAGCCAAATATTGCACACAAATGTAGTGCGATGAATCCGCCAATAAGCTTTCATATCCATCAGGATTACATCCTGTCCACTTTTCAGGCACATACCTGTAGCAGGTATCATTGCTACAGAGAGAGAGAGAAACTGCAGCTATCATTGCAAGAATCAGATAAGATGATTTAGCTTTTTTTTACTGTGGCTGAAGGGCTCTTATTGTATTTAACATTTAAAGGTAATGCAGTAATGAGTATGGTGAGTAATGAGTTGTCATTTCTAGCAAATGTTATTTCTCATGTTTTGCGACCTCACCATCCCTGATGTGAAGCTGCCTCTTTTGCTTTGTCCAACTGAAGAGAGGTGTAGCTTGACCATAAATTATACCCACAACAGATCTATAATTATCACCAATTTTGTCAGTTTTTGTTGAAAAATACAGAAACTGCTTGGTTGAGTCTTGTAATACTCCGCATTAGAGCCCAACTGATACAGGATGTTTAAGACCAATACCGATATTTGGTGATTTTTAAAAAGCCGATATATGAGCCAATATTTTTTCCTTTTAGCCAAACAAAACAAACATTAGCTATGTGTAGTTTTTTATGAGTTCTTACTTAGATAATATAACAGTGCAGATTAAAAACAAACTTCTATTATTGTCACAATTAGTTGCAGATCACTTGTTTCTAGTTTGCTTGACTGTCATCTGATGAGCTGGATGTTGTATTTGTGGCATTCCAACGAACTACATGTTGCCAACAGGGAGGTTACACAGTGCCCTCTAGTGTACAAACGATGCAACATCATACAACGCCTGTAATTTCGTCTTTACTTTTTTCGTTTAAATGAAATGTTTTTGCCAATACCGATATATTGGTAAATGGCTAATATCGGCAGATGTATCAGTCGAACTGTACTTCGCATTAACATGTGTGCTCCTATGTACATTTTACAGTGTGCAAACATCTATTTGATGAACCTTACATCCTCTTTATTGCCTCCTTTTTGGGTTTCCTCACTCTTAGTAGGCTCACATGTTTCCTTTAATATAAAACGTTTAGACTACAAAGTGAAAAGACTGAGTGGAAGAAAAAAAATTATGGACTCGGTGTTCACCTCAGCCTGTTTGTATCACAGGTGAATTTGAGGCTGTTTTTATTAGAAAGACTATTATTGGCCCAACGGAGGTAGTGACTGGCTAATGAAATTTCCCAATATACTATTCCTACTGCTTTATTACAGTTGAACTAATTACACTGAACCCTGATATTGTTGAAGGTTCGTGTCCTGGGCAATACAACTCTTTGTCTCTGTAAATTTCTGCCTTGAGAAGGACAATGAATCGTTAGTAACCAAGGGCTACAAAAACCTACATTAATGATGCTTAATTAATGACACATGGTTGAAATAATCTGACAGTAACTTCACAGGAAGATGTATTTGTGGACACATTCATATTTTTATATTTTTCTGACAATAGTGCACTGCAGAAGATGGCAGTGCATCTTAACATATTGGAGTACATCTCTCAAATGCCAGCCATTGTCACTAAAAATCCTACCAACAAGCTTCTATTTCCTTAACATAACATTTTACTTCCTCTCACAAACAGTGCAAACACAAATTTCAGTTCAAGCCTAAAAGCCAAATTAGGTAAAACTCCTTGGATAATGCCAACTTTGAGTTTATTTCTCCTGTATTGGACTGTAATCTCTTTATTTTTTCCTCATTCCCTCAACCCTGGACTCTCCCCTTGTTTGAGTAAACAGTTGTCGTCATTTTGAAACGGTCACTGGAGCAGGCCGAAGCTTTCTTGGCAGTGATTTGTGTGGAGGGAGTCAGGTCCCATCTGTTCCCTGTCCACGGGGGATGTTGGGCCAGCCAACCAGTCTCCATCGCCACAACCCTCCTCCCTCCCATTTCCACTCCTCCTTAACACCCAGAGAGAGGATAATGAGAACAGGGAGAGGGCACACCGCACATCACAGGGCAGCAATCGTGTCTGAGCTCCCACTTCGTCACGTCTCGTCCACTCACCCGTCAGATAGAGTCAGGGCCTCAGCTGGTCGCATGTGATGGGAGCTTAACAGGCATTCTTCAAATGCAGACGAGCAGCTTGACATACGTCCCAGTGACTGGTGCTGCTGATGGCTTTGACTTTTGATTCTTGCTTTTTAGTAACATAAGGTGCTTTCATGCATTCACTGCAGCCTTGAACCACCTTTCTACACACGCCTGGCTGTGGTGCAAGTGAGAACACAAATCTAAAAACAGGATAAATTCAACATTAAATAGTTTGTATGCAGATTTTTGTACTAAGGAGCTGAAAGGGAAATGTCCCACTGATAATGTGTGAGATTACAGCAGGCAATTTAATCTGCCTACTCAATCTTGCTAACCATGTTAGCACTTCCTGCCACATGTGCTAGTCGCCTGGTCCTGTTTCCTCATACATTGTCCTGAGTTCAATGTGTAGAAATTATTGATTGTTCTTTTCTTTGCTGTCGTTCTTCAACATCCAGCCAGTTCTAGGAGTGAACATATATGAAGTAAGATCTCAGTCGCACAGAACTGGAGACAGTCCGTGATTCCCTGGTCGTTAGTTAAAAGTTTGGATTCTCTGACTGGTTAGCAGGGGGTTGCTGAATGTCACTAGCTAAAGTTGGTGACAAAAAGGGTGCTGCACCAAAAAGCTTGTGATTTGTGCTTTGGGCACTAACATATTGCCACAATTTGCAGTGAGTTTGAGTTTGCAGGGACGAAACCGACTTGTAAGCAAACACTCGCAAACTACTATCTTGTAAAACTTGAAAACGTGCAGCACAAATCTGAAAACAGAATGCTTGCCAGTGTCTTCAATGCAAACTATGGGCAGCCTCTCTGTGATGACCAAAGCCATCACAAAGAGGTTTTCAGTTTGCCCATGCAGTTGTCAGTAACCTCCAGCAACCAGGAAATACACATGGATCACATACACTAAGAAAGAAATTAATCCCTTAATTGTCCCACAGGGGGAAATTACTTCTCTGCATTTTGACCCATTCACTCAGTGAAGCAGTGGGCTGCCATCAAACCAGGTGCCCGGGGAGCAGTGTAGAGACAGTACCTTGCTCAGGGGTACCTGAGGGGAAAGCGGTTCAGTGGATTCGAACCCCCAACCTTCTGATCATGAGGCGAGCACTCTACCTGCTGAGCTTGTCAAAAAAAAAAAGAAGCATTTAATTCATTCACTCAGTGAAGCAAAGCAGAGGGCAACCACCAATCCGGCACCCGGGGAGCAGTATGTGGGGGACAGTACCGTGCTCAAGGGTACTTCAGGCTAGCCGTTGGGTGGGTTTGAATTGTCGACCGATCAAGGAGCAAGCACACTACCTAAGGGCTATACTGTAAAACATAAAGAATGCATCCACTCAAAATAATCAAGAAATTCTTATAGTACCTAATTACCTTTATAGCGTCTGTGGTACCGCCCTGTATAAACTGCTTCTCATCTCTGTGATTTGTTACTTCCAGCATAATAACGTCAACACTTTCTAGCTTCACATGTCAGTGTTCTGGCTGCTTTGTGAAATATGTAGCCAAAATTTTTACAAGTATAAAGCATGAGTGGAATAAAAGCAAGGTTATCTCTGGTTCAGCTGCACTGATTTGTTGTTGTTTTTTACGTGTGATTTTACAGAATACTCCTTCAAACATGGAAGTAAGGGAAAAATACAAACTCCATTTTAACTGTAAAGCTGTAAAAATAAAGCAAAAAAATTACCTGTGCCAATAGATTCAATAGAGAGGTAGGCAAGAGCGTATTCCTTTTTCAGGAATTTGGATGAACTTAACCTTTAATCAGCCGGTTCTTCTGCAGCTCTGTGTCTCTTTGTCCCCAAACTGTTTATATGCTGTATCTTTATCCCTTTCCAAAACACGGCTTGAGACATTTAGTTGGATTATTTAATGAGAACATGAATCTGGCAAAAGATGATGCACTCTCAATTTTAATTTTTCTGTTATGTGCATCCACTTTTTCAGAGACATTTAATCAGAGCCACAGTACCAAACTCTCTTCTCTATAAATGTTCATTTTTTGTTCTCTGTAATAGAGAATCAGTCGTTTCTCACCTGGGAGTAGCTTGGCCGAGCCTTTCTGTAAACACTGTGTGAACTGTGACTAAGAGGGCAGCGTGATTTGTGTTAAGCCCCTCCCAAATGACGTCTTCTATTACCTCCCAGCACCTCCCAGCACTGTGGAGCTCTGACAAATGTTAATTCTTTATTCAGAGTTGGACAGAGCATTAAGTCATTTATTTCAGCCTGTTAAAGCAAACACTTTGTGACAGCTCTCATTGTCTGGCACAGATGGAGTCCGCGGTGATCCAACCAGCGACCGGCGGCTTAAAATTTCACAACTTGACAGTGTGACCAGATGTTCCTGTGACTGTCTCACATTTGGGGTGTAACAGATGAGCTCTGGCACGACACTGCTGGCCAGAAGATGCTGAGTCTCACTCGGGGACACACCCACATACTCGCATGCAGAGGAAAACTCCTGATGGGCTCTGAATGTCTGAAAATGAAATTCCCTTCAACTCACCCTTCACGCTTAATGAACCGGGATTTGCATGCGTGAATAAAAATGCCTTCCTCTCATATTCTTAGTAAAATTTTATTCTCATTGCTTTCACTCTCCACACAATTAGTGTCGTATTCAAAAAAGGCAGATTGTTTGTCGTCCGCTAATCACAAGAAACAAAGGGAACAACAGAGTGAAAACATGCTGCATCATTGCTTGAGGGCTGACTGGAATTATGGTGCATGCAAAATGAACACTGGGAACTTTCATTAGGATGCTGATTGAAATAGAAAATGGACTTAGGTCAGCCTGGCACCATGACACACAAAAACATGGAAGAAAGTTGAAAGCAGGATTTGAGTGTTAAATTCCACTTCAGAAACAGTGTAGCTCAAATACTCAGACTTCACACAATAAGAAAGATAATCTCTTATAACACCTCCTGTGATATCAATTCATCCATTTGTCCTGACAAAGTCAACACCAACTGTCTAACTAACACTTCCTGGAACGCTTTGTTTAATTCTCATCTAAGACTTTTTTTTTTTTTGAGAGTGAGAGAGAGAAGCTGTCAAGGAAAAGGTGGACAATCTGTCACGGATTCAGCTTCATCTCAGTTGGGTTTCTGCTAATTAATTGTGCCTGCCAGTGGTATTACAGTATCTCCTTTCATTCTATGAGCAGTCCTCCTACTTTCCTGATGTTACACCAAAGTCGAAGTGGACACAGAAATATTGCTGCTCTGCAGCCATCTTGGCAAAGCTTTTAGCCATTTATTTCTGGTTAACAAGCTCAAACTGCTTTGGGTCTTGCTTTGAACTTCACACATTTTACAACTATAGAGCTCTTAGTTTAAATGACGTTTGATTTGTTTGGGTTCATTTGTTTGAAAAAGGAAAAAACAGCCATTTGTACACTGATGACCACTTTATTAGGTACACACATTCAACTTGTTGTAATCAGCCAAATATAAAGAGGCAACTTAGTGCACTTAGGTTTGTAGATGTGATCAAGGTGAGCTGCTGAAGTTTTTTTTTTTTTTTTTTTTTTTCCCTTTTGGTTTTTTTCTTTTTA